>NW_010577157.1:0-30576 GCF_000705375.1 Tinamus guttatus | reverse complement strand
ATGCTATTCACAAGAAGAACAGAAAATCGGCCACTTTCTGAGGTCCATTCCCCTGTTGCATTAAGAGATGTCAAACGCTGCAACAGTAGATACTTCTAGTATCTGTCTATGGACCTATCACCCCCAAATTTATTTTATCCCTTTTTAACTTACACCATTTGCTCCTAAAATGTATCACCAAATAGAACACAGGGTTTCAACAGACAATTCTGCCTTGTTTCTTTATGTCTTATATCTGAAAAGCAATCCTCAAAAATCTTATATTGCAGCGAACTGTGAATTAAGTAATTGCAAAAGCAGTAAAGAAACCACCAAGGTCAGGAAGCAATGAGAAGGACCAGGAAGCTTCCGAGTCAGGAAATTTCCACAGACAAAGAGCGTCAGCTTTGGTGCCCGTCCAAGTTAAACTTAGCTGAAGTTTTAAAACAACAATTGATTCCATGAGCTACAATTCCTCCTCCTCTGTCAGGCTCTAATCACATAGCAGTTTGCTAGTTTTTAAAGGTCTTAAGCATGCTACTGTTCCCTTATAATTGTGCCTGGGATCCAGGCTTTTCAGTGAGCAACACAGCCACTTGCCAGCCCTTGACCACATTCCTCCCTTGCAGAAACCCAGGAGAGCTTATCAACCTCTCTCCTCCCGACTAATTGGTATGAGTTTCTTTTACTCTATGTAACCCGTGCACGGTGGTTTCCCGCTTGCCTTTACCAGGCTTGTGCTGCCAGGTGGGATGCGGGCTGAGGTTCTCTCCCTCCTTCCACCCAGGAGCACATCCCTGCACATGCCGACGGGCTCCGTACAGCAGCATCCTTGCACAGGAAAGGTAAAGAGGGAGCAGCGGAGGGTTTCACGGCATAGATGAGTGAGCCTGAACCGCGGTAGGAAATAAGACACCTTCAAACCTTCTCAATGCAGAGCCTAGGTGGAACATGGGGGTGGAAAACACCAGTGTGTTTTACACCGCAGGAAAACACTCACCTGCGCAGACAAAATTCCTTCCTGCAGAAAACCCTCCCAAATTTCACTCATACTTTGGAATGCGTTACTCATAACGCGTTGCCTTCAGCAGTCCCGCCAGCCTGCTGAGGGTCATCTTACACCCTTCCTCCAGTATAATAAACAAAACCGAGCCTGCCGAAAGTGTTTTGGGGGAAAAAAACGGTTAAAAAAAATAGAGAAATAACCAGCGTTTATAGCAACATACCTTACATAAGGGGGCCAATTAAAATGCCTCTGCGGGAACTGCTAGAGCAGCAGTTCCTCCGAGCTTCCGAGTCCTGAAATACTCCGGGTTTCCAGCGCCGCCGCTCACCCCACCCACCTCTCCCTCCCACATCCCGTCGCCTCCTTTGCCGAAACACAGATCCAGGCCTGTTCATTAGATGAGACACCCACAGGGCCCAGGGAGGCCGTTACGAAACTCTCGTAAATAGGGTTTCTAGAGCAATCGGTTATTGTTTGCTTTTCTGAGCGGACGTTTCTGGATTGACGCGAGCCATGGGCTACTGCAGCATGTGCAGTGAGGATACATTAAAAATGCATATATAACTTGAGGAGGAAAATGACAGAACGCGATTTCTTTGTTAAATGTTCTCGGCTCTCATCCAGGCAATGTCCCTTTTCACCTAGAGAACATTTCCAGGGCCACTTGCCAGACACGGCTCCTGGACTTCTCCTTCCTTCTGCCAGTTGTCCCTGTGGCATGACTCCTGTGCTTGCTAAAATTCACAGGATCCAGACTGAAATCCTAGGAAATGGGACGTTTCCTGCTATTCAGAGCCTGCTGCAGACAGTGTATGACAGGCTGCATGCGAAGCGTGCAAAGCCTGTGCCCAACTCCAGCATAAAAGCTTCAGTCACAATCCTCACTCTGCTTTAAAGGCAAAATAAAATAAAATAAAAAAGAGTCCTTTCCAGCTCATCTGTTGGAGCTCAGCCACCATCCCACCTCCTAAAGCTGGAGCACAAAAGCCCTGGATTTTTCCAATCAGCCTACAGTTTGCAAATTCCCACGAGTGCTTTGTCCAAGCGGGAGCAGCCACCGCACACGCACACTCTCCCACATCAAATAAAAAGGAAATATGCTCATGGACAAAAGCCCCACGCCATCCTCTTCTGCTTCAGAGCACACCGGAGAGCTGTAACAAAGCCCCATTCTTTCCCAGATGCTCCAGCATATTACGACTCAGACTCAACGGCTCTCCTCCTCCCCAGTGCTATGATTTCCAAGGACTTTTACAAGCTACTAAAACCCACTGTGACCCGATAGGATCAGGACAAGTTGGTTTAATATAGAGAGGCCATAGCAGAAGACAGAGGAGGAGTCTGAGTCGTCTTTTGTTCGGAGAGGTTCTCTATTGTGGTGACTTCTTTCCCATTTTGCAGGACTCCCGGGGTCTTTTCAGAGCAGGATGTGCCTGTAACTCACACTCTACCTCAGTGCAATCAATGGTTTTTGCTACATGAGCAGGCAAAAAGCCTATCCATGCCCACAGTGAGAAACAACCCAAGGGAAACACAGCCAAGAGAAGGGAAAAGCTGAGCAAGGTCCTTGTGAGCTCATGGCTGGCCTCCTACCTGCTCCTCAGACCCATGGAAAAGCAGAGGACTAGTGATCAGGGCTTAATTACAGCTAGAAACCTTTTGCTTTTTACCCCATGTTACTCCAACCCCATCTTTAAGGCTCAGTTCACACCAGTGCTGTTTTAAGCTTGAGAACTCCAGGCTGGCTCTCGACTTCAACCCTCGTGGACAACAGCAGAAGTTCCAAGACCTGAAACCTGCCTCCTTGCACTTCACCACCACATCCTTCCTTGACGTAGACAAGGGAAGTCATCATCTGTGCAGTATGGGTCTTGGTACTCTCTTACTCATTTGTGGCTTTTCCTCTTCCCCCCAGCTCCAGTCACCCTCACTCCTAGGCACTTCAACAGCAGACTGGAGAGCCACGATCCTCCTGTATCTTCTGCTGAAGAATTTCATATCCTTTTTCCCATACCTTTCTCCCTAAACATGGAGATCACAGAATCTCAGAATGGTTGAGGTTGGAAGGGACCTCTAGAAATCATCTAGTCCAACCCCCCTGCTCAAGCAAGGTCACTAGAGCACGTTGCATAGGAAAGATAAGGCTCCATCTTCTAGACTACGGTGTTGTGCTCACTCAGCTGACCTGTCCCCCAATCCACGGACACCTCCACTCATGGCATAGCCACCACTGGATCACCACAAGCTGCAGCCTGTAGGATGAAGAGAAATCAGCCTTGCTTTCCCTTAAAGAAATTTGCTGCTACTTAAACAACAACTGAGCCATCCCAGAGCCCAGAAAACTCAAGGGAGCCAAAGCAGTCTGTGGTCATCTCCACATCGAGCCTTTAGGACCAGATGAGGCACAGACACGTATGTACACACACACACAAATACATGTATTTTGGTAAAAAACACTTCCAATTGTTAAAAAAAAGAAGCAAACAAAAAGCAGACACACATCAATAACTGTCACTTTTCTCTTTTTAAAAAAAAAAAAAAAAAAAGGAAAGGAAAGGAAAGCCCTGAATTTGGTCAGAATTAAGCTGGTTGCAACAGTTTTTTTTTTTTTTTTTTTTTTTTTTTTTTTTCCCCCCCTTCAACGAAGTCAGTGGTTTCCCACAAAAGTCTGTAGAAATCTTCCCTCTCCACTCTGGTTGCCCTCGCATTATCTAACCAGATCTTTATGACCAAAATGGTCTCTAGCTATCTGCAACCACAGATCTTAAGTAGAGAAGACCTGACACCAGTTCTAGCCCAGAGCTTAGGGACCATCAGAAGCACTGAGCTGCCTTCAGCCAGTGAAGCTGCTAAAAGCAGGGTCCTGGGGGGTTTTATGCATCTCCCTCCCTGCTCAACCTCAATTTTAAGTCTGTATTTCCTAATATTTGCAAGTGGCACTCCAGGGAACATGGTTTAAGGCCAGGCTTAACACAGTTGCTAGAAATATGCACTCAAGGGATCAGGCAAAAAAAAAAAAAGTTTTGGTATTGTGTCTAAGCCCTTAAATTGACACACAACCACCTGAGGCAGTTCAAAGCATTTGCCCATTTAGAAATAAAAAACAGGCTTGTAAAAAAAAAAGAAACTTGTGAAGAGAGAGTTCACCCTGCTCATCCCACTCGGGATTCTTAGCTGTGAAAGCAGAATCCACCACCGAATCTTGCCCCAGTTTACATCCGTTCAGGAAATTACTCCTTTCCTCCAAATACTGCTTCTCTGAAAGAAGGGGCCATTTCCATGGAATTCACTGTCAAAGCTGGTTTACAGATCGAGTTCCTCTACCGAAAATAGGTCCCATGTATCACCTGTTTTTATAAGAACCGCCTATTCTAGGAAACCGTCATCGTATGACTCAGCTTGAAGAATATCCTGGTTGTGTCAGCTCCACTACAGGGTTACGGAAGCGTGCTCAAGAGCAGCAGAAAACAGCCAGTAGCCTCCCATTCCCACATATTTTATTCAGTGAATCCTCAGCTTTTGCCCACCCCTGCAGGTGTGAAATACTATTTTTGCAGAAAAAAAAAAAATAGTTCCTAGCAGCATAAATCCTAGTACTGCATAATTTTCTCTTCCCTCCAAAAGGGAGGGTCATAAAAAAAAAAAAAGTAGCTCCATTTACATCTGCAGATATCCCAAGAATCTCAGATAGACATCAAGTAACTCATCATGAAAGTTTTTACTCTATAACTCATGTGCCTAGCAAGACCAGAAGCATATTTGTGCATACCATTGGGAAACTGTGCATGGAAACAAGTGCTAAGTGTATAATTATTTATATCTCATGCAAAAGAAGTTTCACAACCTTCTTGATAATCAAACTCCTCCAGGTTCTTTTTACTGAGGCAACAGAAGCTTTTCCTTTAAAGGGTGAGAGCGACTTGCACAGCAGCAGTAATTAAACAGAAAGTACAACATTGGCACATGTAATGTTTTTTTTCTATATCTGAGCAAGCTCTCAATAAGAAACCACTACCGAAAGCAAACACTTGCAGAAATTCTCCAGATTCAAGTCAGGATGCACAGAAGTCTTCAGATAATTTGAGCTGCAAAGAGTCATCTGAATGCATCTGTATTCCTGTCCATGGGAGCTGATCAGAGATGACCAGGGACGCAATGTAACACCAGATTAGCCAAGAGCAGGAGGAACACAGAGCAAGTCAGGAGCATAAGGAGGGGAAGAATGGAAAAATCAACACAGTGTACTGCACATCAACACCTTTTCTTACCACACTGCAGTTACCTTGTGTAGACAAGTCCCAGATGGCATTGAGAGACTGGCTTTTCCCACGAGCTCCAGTCTCTGTGTTTGCTAGAGCAAGAGATCAGATGCACCTAAATATCACAGTACTTATCCTAGACAGGCTGTCAGCCTAAAGACAATCGCTGGAAGTTGGCATGGTCTAGAAATTTCAGCCTTGGTCTAGCTGCCAGATAAACACCCTGGGAAGTAGAATTTAGGACACTTGACCTTTGGCAAGACCATACCACCTCTTTGCTATTAGGGAGCAGCTGGCCCTGGTACTGTGTCTGAGGACACATCCAGTGAGAGACCCAATTCTCGGCACCAGCGCTGCCTAAGGTCCACCACCAGCAGCGACTCACAGCCACTTCTTTAGCTAGTAGAAGCACAAGGTCATCCAAAAGGCATGGACAGACCAAGGACAGATGGCAGTTTTGGTAACTGAAACTTGGCAGGTAGCCTGCACCAGGTAACACCTGGCTCTCTTTAGAGTAGGGAACAGCTGCAAATAGACAAAAAAAACAAACAGTAGCACACCAAGGCAAGCCATTATCATAATGGACTAAATATCTGATCTAAGGACCAAAAGATGCCCACGAGCAGCACATCTCCCTGTGCCTGTTAGTCAAGCTGTACCAGTTCCCAGCCCGTCGGACAAACTCCAGCTGTAACAAGGTGGTGCTGAAACTGCATCAGGAGCTGCACCAACTGGTCCCACACTCTTCCTGTCCCACTCAGCCTAGAAGATGAAGCTGCCAAGGCAGGAGAACGAGAAGGACATGATGGAGGGGATGGTCTTCAGCTGAATGTGCGCCCCCTCAAAAGCAGAGAATGAATGTCCAACCACCTGGCCATAACTGCCCTCCATAGGTCAAGTTCCTGCCTTACTCTTAGGATCTTGGAAATTCCAGATGGTTCACAGACACTTTGGGAAACACTGGGCTCCTCTGCAGTTGCACCAAGTCCTACATCCTACCCCAAAGACACCAGCTCCAGTGTACCTGGGGACACATGGGACAACATGTCTAATGTGCTTACTGCGCAATAAGTGATTCTGAATCATATTCCACAGAAAAAACAGACCAGAAATATCAATCCTTAGAGCAGCTACTTTTTACAATACCAGCCAGCCAGGCCAGGAGCATCAGAGGGACTCTGAGGGTTACTCTTTCTGTAACAACTGAAAGAACAAAGGCTCCTTTAAATAAACATATGATGCCCACTTAGTTGTAAGAATGAAACATGACTCACTGCTCAAAACTATTCACCACTCTGTGGTAGCTGCTGTAACCACAGGCCTTGCTAAAGAGAAAAACAAACACCAGCCTCTGGCAGACAGCCCCAGTTCCATAGGAGCTGTTATGTGTGCAGAAAGCTGGAAAACAGAAAAAAAAAAAAAAGACAAAAAAAAAGTTTTCCTATAGCAGTATCGAAGTCTCATTTTTCAGCTCAAAATAGCTTTTTGCTTTATAGAAATGTATTTGAAACTGTGGGAGCTTTTAAGTAGTTAGCTTGCAACATGGATAAGTTTTCAGGAAGCTGTATGATACTAAAAAAAGAAAAAAAAACAGCTCTTTTGCTGTAGCGGAATGATTGCAAACCTTTAGGCTCTGAAAATAACGGGCAATTCATCTGATTAGGAGCAGAGAAGTGGCATCAGTGAGTTAAGTACTTAATTGAATGAATCTTTTGGGGCTGCAGGGGGGCAGTATGGGAGCCCCCAGTACTTGATGGCAGAGGGAGACAATGATTTTTTCTGGGTGTCTTTGGAAAGATCTGAACAAGGGTGGCACAACCCCGGGTGCAATACTGGGACCTTCCTCCCACTCCGTGGCAAACTGTGTCGGATGCCTCCAGTCCGCGGATCAGAGAAATCCAATGGCCAGAGGCATCTGGCATGTGGGGACATGAAAGCAGAGCAAGGGTGCAGAGCTACAAATACATGAAATCCTTGCTGTGGGAGGGTGAACAGGAAAAATAAATAAATAAATAAATAAATAAAAAGATTTTCCAATTTTCTTTCCCCATGGAAAGTGGGGAAAGGAAAGCTCCATGGAGTGGAGCTTGTTAGTTTGTAGCCAAGACCTGTCAGCCAGCTGGATTTTTTTTAAGCTATCTCACAAGAAAGCTGCCTCTTAATTTGAGAGGGGCAAAAAAAAGCCCTCCTCACCTGCAAACACAGGCAGAACATGAGAAGATTACAAGGGACTACCCATCACATGAGCAACTCGGAAGAGTGGATTAAGTCTTGGTCCAGTCTCTCCCCAGCTCAGTTCCCAAATTCCTCCTCAAAACAGCAGGATAGACTAGACAGACACTCCATATGGCACCTTTAGGGCAAGAGCAAGTCCCTGGAGGTACCTCCACCTGCTCTGTAACCTGCTGCTAAATTGGTAGACAAGGCGAAGAGCGACCCAAGACGAGGTGCATTTCCCACTGTTGCCACCCAAGACCCTCTCTCCTCAAGGGACCTTCCCAAGGCACCGCACCAGCTGGGTCTGACCTCCCATCAGGGAAGGATGATCAATGGTTCAAACAGCTGCAAAACAGCTGGAAACCTCCCGGAACTGTGGGACTTTTCACTGTGCAATAGAGCCCGACCAACTGGGGACACAGTGCTGAAGATACATGGGCATCCTTGTCCAACACCATTGCAGGGAATCACACCATCATACCCCATCCCACAGCACGGTCCCCATCAGCATTTTGACTCCATACACCTAAGAAACAGGCAGTCTTCCCATTTAACAGAGGCACCTGGAGTCTGCTGAGCTTAAAGCCTGGTCTTTCTTGCCCTTGTCTTAAATGTGACTATAACCTTTCCTAACCCTATCAAACACCCTTCCTGGGTGGAGACAGTGGCACACACTGAACTTCCCCCCCAGTTCCAGAGAAATAGTCCAGCAGCCTTCATCCCTGCACCAGAACCTTCTTGCAGGAGGACCAGGCTTAACCCCGTTGTATCCCAACAGAACCACTGGACCAGCAGCTCAGCAATATCTCCCACAAGACAAGCACCACCTGCGCGGGGAGCAAAATCCTGCCTTACCCTGGGTCGAGCTGTCAGCCCCGGCATGCAGCCATGCGGGTGGTGATGAAGACCGCCTGCTTCAACCTCTCAGCTGCTTTATTTACTCACTTTGTGGTGGGAAAAGGGAAAAAAATAGAATCAAGGAAGTAATGTTCCTCTCCCAAGGTGCACTGCAAAACATTCTTGGTAGACATGGAAACCCCGGGGCAGGCTGCCAGCCCTGGCAGGTGTCCACGTCCGTGTTTCAGCAAGCAACTAGATGCTCGAAGGGCTTTTAGGGAATTTAAAGGGAA
Organism: Tinamus guttatus; assembly: GCF_000705375.1. The sequence goes on along the minus strand of NW_010577157.1, from coordinate 21,985 downwards.
ACGACAGCCACAGGATGTGATGCAGCTCCAGCTCTCCATATACAGAGCTTTGAAGGGGAGGTTCTAAAAAGGACACGGCTGCAATGGGCACATGATTGTTTCTCCTCGGCACTGCATTTATGGTGAACACACCTCACTCTTCTACGGAAAGAGAAGAGCTGTGAACATCTGGAATTCAGTGCTCGAGGGCACGGAGGTTAATGGGGCTGATAAACGGAGTGAGGATCCCAGGCTCAGGCAGGAAAGCAGACCTTTCATCTTGCCTAAAATCCCACTTATTCAGAAATATGCATTCCAGGTTGGGCAGGGTCATTTTTTTCTGTCCAGACACTGCAAACCTGCAAGGTGCCCAATGCTGGGGCTTCCAGAGAGCTCAAAGGGAAGCGTGGTCACCTTGTGCAGCTGATGACGCAGCAGGGCTGTGACTTGCACAAAAAAGTCACCCAGATTTCTCCTAGCACCGCCCAAGAACAACTTCGTGACGTAGAAATGTGCACAAACCAGATGCACGACGGTGCTCCCCGAGACAGTCTCGCAAAATGCACTTGCATGAGGGATCTCTGCAAAGAAATCCCAGGTATTTTGCCAGAGATGAGTATCAGCAAAGCTTCAATGCAGCAAGCCAGCTCACTTCCCTGATCTTCTGCTCTCCTTGCATTTCCATACCCAGCAGCACATGGGATTCTTCATCCCTCTGCCTGCCAGTGAAGGAGAACAAGGATGCCTTGGGGCTGGCAACGAGACAGAGCAGGCAAGAGACACATCTCCATCCCCTTTTGGGTGGTCTGACATCTTTTTTTCCCCCCTTATTTCTTGCAACTCTGCAGAAATGCAGCATTCTCCAAAACAGCATTACCACCTTCTGCAACAACACCAGCGCCCCAGCAGTGGGCACGATGATATGCACAGCAAGCTCAACATTTCATTGATATCCCAAGAGGCTCCCAAAGATGCAAGCTAAAAATAAGGAGCTGACAACAAGCTCAGCAGTATCTGTGTTTTTACCAAGATGCTGGTGGTCATCTGTCCATCTGGGACTACATGAGAATTTTTGCAATCTGCTCTGTGATAAACCTCATCCAGCATGGGCTCACTGCTGGTGGGACGGTATTCAGGGAAAAGTCGTTTACTTCCCTTCTCTCTGCAAAGTCCAGTTCCTCCTGTTGCAAAATTCTCAAGTTTTGCAACACTTATTTTCTCTGCACTCCCCCCCTCACACCCCACTTCTTCTATTTCTCCTCCCTTCTACAAAATACCCAGCTCCAGAGGACAGATTGCCAAATTAGAAGTACACAGTGTCTTACAGGGAGTTGGCTTGTCCCTTTTGTGAAGCAAAACTTCAGAAATTAAAAGCTCAAAGAAGAGATAGAAGGTCAATATGAAATTTAATCTTTTTAAAATGATTATATATATATATATATATTCAATAGATTCAACTCTGTCCCATTCTGGGTATTTTCAGGGCAAGACGCTGAAACAAGAACAAAGTTACTAAGTACTGCAGTAGGGTCCAGAGGCTGCAAAAAAATATACATTTTTTTCCTCCTAAAAGCTAAAGCTATTCTGTTTCAGAAACTCATATTTTAAATAAGTAGTCTGGAGTTTGGAAAGAAAATATCACTGCAGGATTATTTGTGCTATTTTTGCTCCACTCCTGGCAGATGTTTGGTGGCAACATTTCAATGCCATGGCAGGCCTGGTTCATCACTACCCAGTGCCTTCCAGCTGCTGGGAAGTTGCAGCCCGACTTCCTCAAATTTATTAAAGGAAAAACAAAACAAAACAAAACCACAAAACAAAACAAAACACATGAGGAAAAGAAAGAGAGCGGAGTTGAACGCCCAACACATTGGTGAGATGCTAAGAACAAGCTCCGCTTTGGAAATACCACCTCAGAGGTTTAGGTGAATGCACTTGCTTGGCACAGAGGTGCATTTGCATGGACTTCTCCTTAGCAGACCAATGCTCAGACAATTTATTCTAAAATAAAGCAATCCTCCAAGCAGGAGGTTTAGCAGAGCTCGATTTCTCGTGGATTTATGCCCTGTGGTTGGATTCTCTAATGTCTAGCAAGGTGCAGGCACAAAACAGCGCTTCCTATCCCTTGGCTCTACTTAATGCAGATTCTCCAGTGTCTAACATGAATTGCACTTGTGCATCTTATTGCTTTCTCGTGCACGGACAACAACCAATTTAACCTTTTACCCAACAGCATACTTTTTAAATGAAAAGCACAGAAATTTGATATCCGGGAAACCTTTATCTCTTAGACAATTTCTGCTAAAAAAAAAAAAAAAAAAAAAAAAAAAAAAGAGCCAACAATTTACAAAGCCAGGGGAAGGAAGTGAAAGAAGAAACTATCAAGCCCAGAAGCCCAACTTACTTCCAAAGTAATGCTGAAAAGCATTAAAAACAGCTCAGCTTTCCTCTACTAGCTCCCAGGATCTCCAGACACCCAAACTGGATCTTGACAAGGCACCGTGAGACCAGCGTGTACAACATCTATGTGTGATTTTCCTGCCACCACACTGCCACCATCCGTCACGTTGTGTAGAGGGAGGCCTTGCAACACAGCTCCCGGTTTTGAGGGCGATTTTCCGAGCACACCAATTTTCTCCATGTACCAGACGCGACGCGGAGCGGCGCAGCTGCCTCCTCCTCCTGTGCGAGCTGGCATCCTGCCACCTCCCTGTGATCCTCACAATCTCATCAGCCACACGGACCTTCCAGCTGGCTTGCCTATTTCAACGCATAAAACGTTAATTTGCTATGGAGCTATTTTTCCTTAATTTATACCTAGTTATTGTAAAGCACTGGAACACGTTTTGCAGGAGTGACTTGGAAAAGCTCAGCTTTCTCCCTGATCTCATTCTCTGTTCACTTACTCCAAATCCCAGGCTTCTCAGGTTAAAGAACACCACAAAAAAAGAGCTATTTTTAGCAAGGAAAGATAGACTTATTATATTTTGTAATAATCGAGATAATCCATGCTTTTTACAAGGCCTTTTATGGCTGAATCATGACATTTAGAAAGAAAATAAGCTTAGAATCTTTGATTCCTTTCTTTTGGGTTCTTGGCAACGAGGTGGAATAGATGCTAAATTTTTATGCTTTTCCATAAGCAGGAAGGCTGGAGAGTATTGGGAACAAATACCCCAACACTTTAAAAGGAATGAAAAAAATGAAAAGAGAAATAAATAAAAATAAAAAACTACACTTAAGTTTGCAGTTCTGACTTATCCATGCTGGAGGTAGTCCAGGAAACCTATAAGGGTAAAGCACATTAAAGCACATCAAAACTGAATGCTTCTTTTTTGTAATAGGATGTCCCATACTGGGAAAAGCTTCTCAGTCCCAGGATGATTTTATTTATTATTATTATATGAAACAAACAGCTGGGAAGCTCATAGTCATGTATTCAGGGCTTGGTCTTCTGTATCCTAAGATTATTAATTTATACATTTTTTCTAAATCAAGCAGAGCAGGCCTCCTCCTAGCCGTGTAGTGGAAGGGTCATTCGCTTTTTAGATGGAGGGTAGTCCAGCTCAAGGTCTCTCAATCACTCACACGCATTTCTCGGGCTTGCTTTCTCTAACCATCTCACCCTGACAGTTTTCTTCCCCACCTGCAGGTTGCTCCATGGGCTACAGAGCATTTCGGAGCAGCCCGAAGGATGCCCTGCAGTTTTAGCTGCTGCAATCTCCCTTGCAGATGCTCTTCCCCGTTGCCTCCGGCTCTGTGCAGAGCTCAGGACTTGCCGAGGCTGCAGACTGTAGCAGCACATCCACAAAGTCCTTCAGGGATGAAGGATGCTTCGAAATTCCCCAGGCATCACATACTCATCTCCAGTAACACTGGCCTCTGCCAGCGCAGGGCAGTTACGATGCTGATGATGCATCTGCTTGGCTTACAGCCCTCCTGCATTAGGAGAGACACTTCTCACACCAGGCCAGGAGAAAAAACAAGAGCAGAAGAGCTGGAATCGGGCAGGGAGCTGTAAAAACCCAGGGTCATCACAGGCAGCTTTGCTCCCTGGGGAAAGCAGGACTTCATTCCCAGCGCTCCCGCTCCGCAGAGCCCGGCCCGAGGAGCAGCTGAGTGCTCTGTAAGCGACACCAGCCTCATTAATTAATGACTTCTCTGCTCTGCAAGCGCCAGGCTCCGTAGGAAGGCAGCAAAGAAGGGATGGGGCAGCAGGCAGGCGGGATACGGCGCGGAGCGAGCCGGAGATACGGCGGGGAAGGAAGATGGCGTGGGATCTGCGCTTGCTGCATCCTCTCTCCTGGGTGAGGTGTTCCTCCCTCTTCGTGTCGTGCTCCAGAGCTGCCCTGGGACAGCTAATCGAGGTAAGGAGCATCTCATTCTGCACGTCTGGGGCCTGGGATGCTTGGGAATCCTGTTTTTTCTTTTTTTCCATGCAGAGTACCCAGAGAGGACAGGTATGGCAGAGAGCAGAGAATTTAAGGTGGCTCCAAGGAGTTAGAGGCTTCTTAGGACAACACTTGTTGCTTTCTGACAGGCCTTATGCTAGGCCTCTCAGAAAGGCCACCTATGAAATGCAGCCACCTGTAAAATGCTGATAGCTGCTGCTGAAGATGGCAAGAAATTAAGGGCTGCTTTAATCCCCCAGAGAGGGTTTAATTCCCAAAGAGGCCGAAGTCACAGAGTCTTCTTGCACAGTACTGCATGTCCAACACTTGTTGGACACCAGAGGTTTGGGAAAGAAGAGCAGGAACAGGTACATGCAGGTGGTCCTGGGCCTGCACCTGGATGTGCCCTTCCAGATTAAGCATTCAGGCTGCATTTCAACTCCTCTGCCTTGCTTCAATTCACCTCATCGAGTCAAACTTTGGCTTCTGAGGTGATGTTCCTCACGCAATTTCAGAACTCATCCCCATAGAACACCTACATATTCCTCTGTCCTGGCTCCCTCTGGCAAGGCCAGTCTGGACCAGAAGGGAAGGGGAGACTTAAACCTGCTGTTATTGCTCCAGGTCTGGAGCTCAGTGCAGAGGTACCATGGTTCTGAGGAGCAGCATAGTCTTACAGCAGAGCTTGTTTTGCTCAGTCCCCTTAGACTTAAGGATCCAACGTGCCCCAGCCTTGAGTATTCCAGAACCCCATCTCTACCTTATCTTCACACTGCTCCTCGTGTCACCATGACAAAACTCACTGTTATCTCTCCTTCTGCTTCTAAAAGAAGTATTGAGAGACCAACCCCAAAACAGAGACACATCTATAATCCACCCAAACAGACCTATAAATGATACATGTGCTGCAGAACAGGACAAGGGGAGACTGGCTAAAGAAACCAGAGACAAAAGCAGTTCCCTGAGCAGGACTGGGGCTACAAACCACCTGCCTGCAGCATGAGGTCGGCCACAGCAGCACCCTGCAAGGGAATTGAGTCAGATTGTAGCATCCACATTAACCAAGGAACCAGCAGGGACCTGAGAGAGGCTCCCGTCAGGCCAGCTCTGATCCCTGCAGCTTTTGGTCTGCAGGTTTAAAGCAGCTCACCACCAACACAGGAAGCAAGAACAGGCGTGTTGGTATCATACACCAGTCCCATGAACTAAATTCTGCCATCAACTCCCTGCCAGTTAAATCAATATCTTCAAATGGGCTACCAAGACATCCCATCCGACCTACACAGAACCAGATTCTCCTGATATAACCTCCCCCAGCAAAATCTATGAGCTTCTTTACAAATTCAGAGTGCTGCAGGGATTTTTTCCAAGCCATTCAGCCTACAAGAGCACTCAAGGTTACAAGCGAGGCAGAACTTTTTCTTACGGAGCACATTTGACAAAACACGCTCCACTGAAGCCAGGATGGTTTGCAGACACAGCGTCAGCCCCAACAAGAAGGGTTTTACTTTCTTGCTGTTTCCAAAACACCGAGACAGAAACCTGAATAAGCAACTTGACATTTTCAGTTTGAAGATAGATGTTCCCTATCATTACGTTTCACAGACACACAATTTGCAGGTTTTGTTTTCAAGCCAATGCAGAATAAAATGTCACAAGTAGGAAAATCATTACAGAACACGTGTAATTTTCTTGTCGGCTTTTCTTACACCAAACTGCCTTGAAAACCCTGTCTACTACTACTAACACTTAGGAAGGAGCAAATCTCATCTGGAAAGGCATGCTGCACAGCAGGTTAGCTAGCAGGTACCCCAAAATTAAATTAGATGAACAGACAGTTTCTGCATAAATGAGGGCAGATGAATTACAGTCTGTTCTGAAGCTCTGCAAGGACTTTTTGCTTTAAACAATCACAATGTAGTTATCCTGACTAATTAAATTTATGCTAAGCCAGCCTATCAAAACAAACACAGAGAAAGCTAAATGCACCATACATCGGAATATCTCAGTAAGCAACAAAATGCTTTTTTTCTAATAGCATTCAAAGGTTTCCTGCTGTGGAGATTTCAGTGTATTTTCCATCTAGGAGGGAAGGGCAATAAGAGCCTCTGAATAGTGAGTCTAATTACACTGGCAAAAAGCATTGCTCTTTGATAAGGTCTTTAGATGAATATGTGGAGCCCCAGGGTGCAGGTTAATTTTCCAGGGATTTGCAAGCTACTCACTTATCGGGAAAACTTGTGATTAGATCCAGGGGCCACCCTAGAATCATGGAATCGTGGTTGGAATAGACCTAGGCACTTCCCCCTTAAGATGCATTGCAAAGAGACTTCCAGCATTCCACCTGGAGCTGGGGACTTCGCTGCAGGAGCCACACGTCCACATTCAGTTTTAGGGTGTGCAGGTTTGTGAAGACAAATGCCCTAGCAGCTGTATCTAGGTCTCTCTCAGTGCCTCTACACTCCATCTTTAAAACACATGCATGATTATAGAGCACTTGGACATCACCAGGTGATGCACCTAGAAGCAAGGAAAAATGCTTTTTTTTTTTCCATTATTACACCAAGATTCTAGCACTAAGGACAAGACCAAATAGCATGAAGCACAGCTTTGTTTTCTATTTGTTTGTTTGTTTTTTCTTGCACAAGATGATGCATGCAGCTCCCATAAGATTATATCTTTTCAATGCAGTGCACATGCACTGTTCCAGTCCCACCATTCCCCATCATCCCTCCAAGAATCCCAGCTAGGACAAGCTCTGCATTTCAAGAACAAGGCAGCTTACATGGGGAAGGAAGGATGAGGCAACAGGACGGTTCAGGCTGCTACTGCTTTTACCCATCAGACCTTTGATGACCAAGGACACTCTGGAAACAGAATTAGGACAAGTTAGGTAGGAAGGGACATCAACATTTCCTGTGCCTATGGAGTAAAAGATTCTTCTCACAGATACTGATATAGAAGCTCTGTGATAATTTGAGATACTTTATTGATACTAAGACCTGATAAAACAGCTAGAACGGACCACATTTTCCCCAGTCATTCCCATGCCCTCATTGGTACAATTACCTTCTCATTCCTATCCCAATACTTTTCTTAGTCTTTATTTCTTTTACCTGAATTTTATCCTCTTCTATCTCCCTGTAGAGGCTCAGGAGAATCAGGCTACAAATGAACAGGAAACAAGTATAAAGAACACTAAAAAAAGAGTCTGAAAGCTCAAGCTCAGCACTCTCTATCATTTTGTATCAGGGTACCACCTCCTTTGAGTAGAGTTTAGGACCTTCAAGATTATCATCAGCTTTAACCCCTTCCTCATAAAGAAAGGGGTTAAGGTGCACCTCCATCTGCTCTTAAGAGGCTTGAATTGAGTGGGAAACTAGAGGGTGGGATAAGAAAATACATCAGGTGTTTGGGATGGAGCATTGGGTGTAATCAATTAGCCCTTATTGATCTGAATTCTCCCGTTGTCACTCCTTTATTAAACTTTTTCTCTCTATTGGAGTTTGCAGCTACTTACTTAGGAGATAAACATCTGTCCTAGGAAACAACACAAGAGAAACACTTCGGAAGCTTTATCAGACCAGGAAATGTTGCATTCTTTTCAATTTCAGGACAATGAGAAAAATATAGAGGATCTAGTCTCCCCTAATTCTAGCTTGGACTCCATGCAAAAGCTGCAGTGCAGGCAGCACTGTGATCATTTTTTTTTTTTTTTTTTTTTGAGAATAGAGGAAGAAAATCCTAACCTTCTCTGCTTGTGTTGAAAAGCTTCAGTAAATTGAAGGCTATTAATTATAAATAAATTAATTAAAAATTAAAATAAAAAAGGACAGGTGATAATTAAATGCTCTCAGGTGTTCTGCAAGTTCTTCCACTTTCTAGTTGCCATAGCGTCTTCCAGATCAAACATAGGCAGAGTTCAGTTTATATTATGCTTATCTAGGCATTGTTTGGCATCCTCATTTGTATCCTCCAAGTGAATGTGACAAACATGATATTAAGTGCAGTAGTCTAAATACGTGTATGTGTGATTTCAAATGAAGGCAGGCAAAATCACCAGGTTGTTCTTGTGGACTCCTGAGGTTGCTTTCCCTATGTGAATGCATGGTTTAACTCAATAGCTGATAATAAAAAGAGCAAATAGCAATATAATATCAAGAGATGAACATACGGAAGCAATACATAATATTTGGAGGGGTAAGTATTAGTTTTTTTAAGAGGGCATCCTTAAGGAAGGTGTAGATACTGTGATCCAGACTAGATTAAAAAAAAAAAAAGAGAAAATTAAAAAGCCTTTTTCTGACAAATTCCACATCACAGTCTAAGATGGACTCAGAGAGGGAGAGAGACTGCAGAGTGTGCAAAGTCACTGGACCCGAAGAAACAAAAATATTGGGAAAAAAAATGGAAATGCTCTCTGCACATCTCACTTCTCTGCAGAGAAATAACTGTTATAAATTATGATCAAATTATGATCTATCTCTTCCTTTAAGCCCATCCCTGTATTATAGCGAGGCCTCTACCTATGGACTCAAATATCGATTATCAGCACAGCTGCTTTTTGGACCTGGTAGCTGGACCTTGCCAGGGATTTCCCACCACCACAGGGGTTTTTGTTGGCAACACGAGGCAGTTTTGCCTGCAGGGAGGTGCTTGTCAGACCGACCCTCTCCTTCCTGCTGCTTGGGAGCTTGTCTGCCCATTTAAAACTCAGCCTGCCAGAACCATCTGTGGCCTTTAGATATGTGCAATCAAATGAAATTAGGAATAAACATGGTTAAGATTTTTTTTTTACCCAAAGCTCAGCCATTCTGCAGGCAAAGCAGCCACACCAGTCAAGACTAATTAGAAGGGACATTTTAAAGAGGCCTCAAGAACTGGTGCCTTTTACAATTTTGATTCAGCTGTTGCTTAATGAAGCTACTAAAGCTTCTGTGTCTGGCAGATATCTCCTCTTCCACTGGGGCTGGTACTTCCACAAAACATCACAGTTGACAGTTTGTCTGTTTGGAAATAAAGAGCACATAATTATTTTGTTATTAAAAAAAAATCAAGTGTCAAGTTGTTCTGACCTAAAAATGCAACTTGCCTGGAAGCGATTTAGTGTTTTGAGGTTTGGTTAATGTTTTACAGCACTCATGTCCAATGCCGGGTTAGGTTTTGCCTTTTCCTTGCCCTTGGATGAGCAGTAAAGGAAACACCTGTAGGCAACAGAGATCACTCACTGGGTGCCTGAGAGAGCTCAAAACCCCCTCATCTCCCTTCCCTGCTCCAGGAGTCAAGCAAAGAATTGATTGTCAAGGGCAGGATTTACTTTCTTTAAGCTGGGCATCTAAAATTTAAACTCCACCACCTGAGAGAGTCTCCACAGGCTCTCCTTGTGATTGAATCATTTATTCATCAGTTTAGATGTGAGTCATTTGCCTTAGACTGGGTTGAGCACCCCTCTAGGGACATGCTGTGTCTTGGCCATCGCAAAACCTTGCAGTAACTAGCTCAGTCTTCACTAGCATCTTCTTAAATAAGCTAAGAGGAAATGCATCTGTCTAACTCAAGGAAACAATACATCCTGCAGGTGAAACTGTTTAAATATCCATGTCTGGAGCTGGTAAGTGACCTGGGTGACTTGTCTCCTGTCTCCACTGACTCGAATGGAGTCCATAATCACTGCAGCCAGCAGAACCTAGGGAGTTACTAGACCACCCTGTGAAATACTGACATCTGTGGCCCATTTTTGGTATTGATTGTTCCCATGGACCACAAAAAACGTTCAGCTGCCTAAATTTAGAAGTCTTAACCTTATTTTAGGCACTCCATTGCATTCAGCTTGTTTTCCAGCTGCTGCTCTTGAGAGCACAGATTTACCACAAGTGGTGTTTGAAGTGTTTACCAAGGCCTACATCAATGTCTCCATTAAGTTTAGGCTACCAAATTGAGCTGTAAGTCTTTTTGATATAACATGGTTATACTTTCTTTCAGCCCAGAGACCACTGTAACCTTTCCTGTATTCCTTTCTGTCTTTTTTTCCCCTTCCCTTCTGAAGGTTCAACTTTTCCATCTTTCTGTACATAATGCCCAGCCACTTTTTGGTAAAAGCCCTATAGTTGACGTCAGCTTTGGGGGTGTTTGCATAGTTTTTGTTGATATCCTCCCATCTGCTTTTCTCCAGAAACAACTTCCCATTGAACTATTATTTTTGTGTGTTGCTGGTGCTGCTTCTTGCCTGCATTTTCTCCATACCCTACACCCTTTTCTGTATAAAGATGTCTGCCCTTAAACCTGACATCTTTTGCAGGAGTCTTCTTTAGGGCCTGCATTCTTCTGGAGTCTTCTCTTTAATGCAGCTGCTTTTAGCCTATAAAGTAACGCTCTCAGTATTTTGGCTTGGCAGTTTTTTGGCTTAATGCTAAATACAACTTCTTTATCCATCTATCCATCTTCAATTTAGACCACGCTCACAACCAAAGGCTCCTCACCTTTCAAATTCATCTGTGATTGATCTGTGAGTACAAGCTTCATTTATTTATGACCATGTAAGAATTGCCTTATCCCTCAGTTCCATCCTTGCTGGGCTTCACCCTTTTCACCCATGTGCAAATCAAAAGCAAAAATCTTGGCATTTATTGCCAAGCGCAAATCAACAGCGGCGATTTCCTAAAGCAACTAAGAGTTGGTTTCATTGAGATGTTTTTGCCATCGTACAGATCATCTGCAAAAGCTAAGGAGATTAAGGGAGGGACATTCGGTGCTGCAGTTTTCAGTCTTCATTCACAGCTTGTGGCTTTTTTCCCTTGCATTTTTGTGCTAAATATGCAACATTTTGAACCAAAGTATTACAGAAAGCAGCAAACAGAAAGTTTTTGTGAAACCAGTGAAAGTGACAGATCTTCAACCCCATTTTTCTTCTTTCTTCCAATCCAAGTTCAAATCGATTTGATTCCGCTCTGTGTACAAGTAGCCATAAACTGTTGGTGCATTAATCCAGAGATCTAGGCTCTGCTTTTGAGGCACAATTGCTTGTAACTGGGCACCTGGTATGTCACCTCATCCCTTACCTTAATGTATATTTGCATCTCTTTTCATTCCCCCTACCCGCAATTGTCATGCAGCAGTGCAACAATTCATGCAACGTTGCTATATTTGAATTTGTGATTTAGACTAAAGAACATTTAAACATCTAAATGCACATATGTTGCATCTCTATGATATTTTCTACATAAATGGTACAGCACTTGGAGGAGCTCCCTGGAATCCATTCTGTTTCCCAAGGAGCTGTTAATCCATTCTGTGATCTTGAGAAAAATCTCTTAATTTCCTAGCTCAGCTACTCTATTCCCTGCTGGAAATATTACTTCTGTTTAACAAGGGTGATGCACTAAGTGCTTTGAGATCCCCAGAGGAAAGAGTTTAACTGGGGAGGAAAGCAGCAAGCACGTTAATGTAAACTCTGATTTTTGTTTGCTGCTTCCAATTGCATTTTTATTTCCTGCTGTTGTTGCAGTAGGGTCACTTCCATGCAGGGGAGTTATATGAAGAGATGAACACATTCCAGTTGACTGGAGACTTGGCTGGAGACTGGCACTGGGGACAACATGTGGGACTTAAACCTATATGAGTGGAAAAAACAGAGCTTTCACCCGTTATAGAGGAGATGGTGGATTCTTATTGCTTCACCCTCAAACTGTAATCTAGCAACTTTTTGTACTCTTTTATACTGTATTCTTGGAAGACACTGTGCTTATGATTAATGCTGACTAACAATATGCTCTAAATTTTACCAACCTGCTAGATGTCCTAAGGCTTTGGTGCTTGAGATGCCGTGTAGCTGATCACGAGACAGGGAGCTGGGCTATATGAAGGGCTGCTCTACGTGACTGTAGATGGGGAATATATGCCTGCAATATATTATTATATTGCTGTCTTCAGAGCTGAGCCTCAGGAGAAAAAAAAAATATTTGTAAAGTCTCTCTCCTGTCTCAGGACTCCTCATGACAGATGCAGAGTCCTGATTGCCCAGTGACAGTCAGGAAAGAATGGAGCATCCTGCTACCATGTGCAACACAACCCTGCAAGTGCCTCAATAAAGGAGAGGGAAGAACTATTAGCAATGAGCAGGGCTTGACTGAGCAGGAAATACCTACATGGAAAATCTTGGAGCTTCCTGAACTGCAGGTACCCTTCCTTGGGGTGACAGTAGATTGTTTGAGGGCTTGCTCTGAAAACTGTCTCAAGCAATGGCTACAATTCAGCTTAAACTCATTCCCTCCAGACATCTGCAGAGCAAATCCATCTACTCCCCTATAGAGCAGCTCTGGGGACTCTGCTGAAGGGCTCCATGCCCCACCAGCCATGCACCTTTCTGTATCCTCTCTCCCTTCTTGATATGTGCTTAAAGCCTACCCAGACATGCAGGTTTTCTGCAGAAACCCCCAAGTTTCCCTTTCTGAGGGGTGTTTTCTTTATACTTTCTATAACTCCCTTTCTAGGATACCCAGAGACAAGCCTGAAGGGAGAGACCCTTTGGGGAGCTCAGTTTTGCAAAAGAGAAAAGCTATACTGAAGACTTCAAAAGAAAGCATCTCTTGTGATTCAGACTGAGGCTATGCTAGAGGCTGACTCCAGTGAGTGAGTTGCTCATAGTAACACAGGAAAGCCTGAGCCCAAACAAGAAATGAACTTATATCTCCAGGGTCTTCTAATTAAATCAAATTTTCAGAACCTAAAATGCTGCGCTGGTTGCTCCCCAGGGCTTTCTCTATTTCTGATCCTTACTTATGACTGCTTTGTAACCAGTACAAAGAAATCCCACAGTTTCTAAAGGATCTCCTTTAGAGATAGGTGTTGCAGATTCCTATTTCTTTGACATCCCAGACTCATCTACAAGGTCACACCACTTCAAATAGACTTTCTCCTTCATTCAGCTGTGTTTTTTGAGCACAAAATGCCCCTGGTCCACCCCCTCCACTGTCAAACAAGGGTAGCTGGAACAAATGGAAATGAAGTTGCACCAAGTGGTACCACGTGCCTAAGACAGTTCAGAAGAGACAAGCTCCAACAGGAATCCCATCCACTACAAATGGAGCGTAAGTGGGATCCCACTGGGAAACAAAGCACTCCAGACTCAGTCGGAAGCATCCTTCATTAGGAAGGGACTAAAATATGGTTCATATTGCACAGACAGGCAAGTAATTGGAGAAGAGCTCCAGCTTCAGTTCACTCTCCCTGGTATCCATTACAGCTGTGTTTTAACTGCACTTTCATGGGCTGAGAAGGAAAGGGCACTGCAAGGAGTCAGATGTCCGCGCTTAGGAGTATTTTAAGAAGTGAAGCATTTTTAGCTTCATCAAAAGCCTGTTGTCAATTCAAGTCAGGCCTTAGGCTTAAATACTAAGCAGTGAACACGTTTTGCTAGCAGCTGTTTTAAGGGGTCATTAGCATGTTTTAATTCTATGATTTCCTGCAACACAACACATCACAAATTCATTGGCTAGGGGGATTGCTAACCTCCGATCTTCTAAGCTGTTGTCTAAGAGAACAATTGTTTCTTGTTGGTGTGTGTCCCCACCATCTCTCTACCGTGTTCCTGCACCACAACATTGGCCTAGGCAACCTCTCTGACTTTCCAGATTTGTATCATGATGCACAATCAGTTTGACTCTCACCATACTACAGGTTTAGTTTGTGAGCGATAGGCCAAATAGTTTTAAGTATGGCTTTGCAGGAAATTCATAACTCGCCTCCTGGATTTTACAGCAAAATTTATCTCCTACTATGCACTGACCCAAGATATCTCTCTAGAAGGGGCCCCCCAGTTGCTTCCTCATCTGAAAACTTCATCACCTGAAGTATTTATCCTCTCAACGTGGCTATGAAGTGTGGCTAAACCTCCCAGTACCTCCCTGCCCAACGTTAACTATCGTGAAGGCCATCAGAGCCCTGTTCAGTTTCCACCTTAAATGGTTACTTTGGAGAACTTTCTTCAATAGAAAGTATGCATCTCTAAAGGTATTTATCTCCAGAATCTCCCTGTTGAAGATGATAATAAATGATGACAGATGTTGAAGATCTACTCAATACAGTAATAAGCTGAGGATGCAATTTCCCTCGTCTTAAGGATCTAACATAGGTCAGATGGACTGCACCATAAATGTAGCTATTTCCTTTTAGTGACTCTAAAGTGAATGTGGGGTGATGAGCTTGGACAGAGAAGTCATTACAACAGATGTCAAGAGCCTAGAGAGCACAGAATTGGAGACTTTGGAGCATTTTGGCTCTTTTTTATTGGCTTGATATATAAAAATATATCAAAAGTCAGATGTTTCTCTAAATCAGTGCTTCATTAACACTTGGCTTCCACAATAAGATGCAGGCAAAGCTCAAACCTCCATGATGTAAAGAACGGTCACAGTCATCTACGTTGTTGATGAGTCTCGTTTCCTTTAAAGCATCCTGCAAGGTGGCTGCGTGGTCTGTAAGGCAGCTAGGTGGCAATCTAGGACTGAAAAAATTCTCACAACTGTCTCTCATGCAGTTGTGGTTGCAGGGCTCTTCCTCTGTACTAGCCAGATCATCGGAAAACCACTTGAAGCTTTATCTTGTGAATCTGGTATTGTCAGCTATCATGGTTATTCTATTTTTCCACACATTTTCTCACTGGCCCCTTGTGCCTCCCTTCTAGGGCCTTTTGAGGGGCTGGAAAGCAGAACAATTTTCATGTTGCATCAAATACACTCCTCCTTATCTAAATCCCGTTTTTGTTGTTGATGTTGCTTTGGGTTTTTTGTTTTGTTTTTGTCTTCATGTACCAAACGGGACATTCTCACATCTCCTTAAACTCTTTAAAACATGCTATCCAGAAGGACAACCAGGCTTGATGTGACATCTAGAAGAGGATTTAAGAGCACATTTCTTTTGTCAGACTTGATATTAGTGAACCAAAACATAGAAGAAAGTCAAATTAAAAAAAGAAAAGAAAAAGTTACTGTCTACGAATGGACAGAAGCCTGGGGAAGTCATAGTCATTTTTCAAATCATAGTTCAAGTCTTAGTTCTTTTTCAAATTCCATTTTAATTATTATTCATTTGAAGTTTGTTTGTTTGTTTGTTTTAAAATGAAGAACACAGAAGTTGACTGTTCCAGAAGCAAATTGGAAATGGAAGAAAACGTACACGTTCAGCTGGGAGCAGGGGAGAGAAGAATGACATTTTAAACTGTAATAACAGAGATATTAAAAAAAAAAAACAAAAAAAAAAAAACACGCAATTGGGGTCATACTCCTTACTTAAATTCCTTGCCAGATCCCAATATGAATGTGCTGAAACTACAAAAGGATCCCGTGGGCTATCTCATAGGAAGACATGAAACCACACCACCTTGCCATAGGGCAGACTAGTAGTGTATTACTGCAAGAGGAACAAGCTGATAGGGAACCAAGACCTTCCTCTTGGACCACAACACAGCTTGGTCACTACATATTTAACACTGCATTTAACATTTAACATACAGGTTAGCTAACTTCTTTGCCAAGAGCGTTATCATAGAATCATAGAATGCTGAAGGTTGGAAGGGACCTCTACAGATCATCTAGTCCAGCCCCCTGCACACGCAGGGTCACCTAGAGCACGTGGCACAGGACTGCGTCCAAGCGGGTTTGGAAGATCTCCAGAGAAGGAGACTCCACAACCTCTCTGGGCAGCCTGTTCCAGTGCTCTGGCACCCTCACTGTTAAAAAAAAATCTTCCTTAAGTTCCTGTGGAAGTTTTGGTGTTTCAGTTTGTGGCCATTACCTCTAGTTCTGTCGGTGGCCACCAGTGAAAAGAGGCCAGCACCATCCTCCTCACTGCCTCCCTTGAGGTACTTCTAGACACTGCTCAGGTCCCCTCTCAGCCTTCTCTTCTCCAGGCTGAACAGGCCCAGCTCCCTCAGCCTCTCCTCATAGGGCAGATGTTCCAGGCCCCTGATCATCCTTGTAGCCCTGTAGTTATGCTAAAGAGGAGAGCAGCCTGAAGGCTGCATGTCTAAAGCCTGTCTGTGTGTTTTGCAGTTGTTATTTACACACAAAAGCCGCACTGGAGCCCCGGGTCTAAGCCTTAATCTTGACTGCTCAGCATTGTCTGTGTTGTTTACCCTCTCTGCAAGGCATACGCCTTCCTGAATCACATGAATCTCTCATAAACTGAAGATGTGGGACTCAAAGCCTGAGCTACAGAACTGGAGTTTCTAGTCCAGTCACCACCATTTTGATCCTTTTCTCTTGTATTGTACATGGGAATTGCTGCCCGCACATACTACTGTCATTCAATGATTTATCAATCCTCACTACACCGTAGGATCAGGGCCCCATAGTAGGTATTTAAATCAAGTGCCCTTCCCCAACTTAAAAGTGAGCTACAGTATTTGTTCTTGTATCAAATCTACATAGAAATTTCCTTCAAAACAGCTCAAGGCAGAAGTAGGGAAGCAGTAATATTCCCCTGTTATGGGGAAGCTGAAACACTGCATGCTCAGCAGAAAGAATAAGGTATAGATAGGAGAGAGGCAGGACATCCCATATCTCCTGGGGACAAGAGCACTGCTGTGAAGTCAGCTGCCTGGAGCCACTTGAGATCTCCTCCAGCATCTGACATTCGTACAGGGGCTGTCACGTATGGCAGGGCCATTGCACTGGCAGCTGGAGGTTACCCAACAGCACCTCGAATAATACTAGATGCCTACATTTAGAAGATGGTTCACATCTTTAATGCCAAGGAGCTTTGAAACAGTACTGCAGAAATGCTTGCTACTCCAGTTGCAAAGTCTTCCTGGCCTCCTGTGAAGCATTGCCTTGCTAGAAAAGGGATATTTGGGCAATATTTGTTGCATCTTCAGAGTACAGACACTCAGAGCTTGGACAGGAGCCCACGCTGAGGCGCACATCTGCAGGAGCTCCAGGGCAGGACAACTGGAGGTTTACACCTTTTCACAGGCCCAGATAAGATAGAGCAAGGCCTACCTGTAGGGCTGATGATATGGACTTGGACAGGGCTGCGCCTGCTAGGACAAGTTCCCTGCCACTGTAGCTCCTACAGCAGTGGCCGCAGGTTTGGTGTGGGACAGACAAACCACTGAATCCTTCCTATGCAGCTGAGATGCAAGCAGTAGGGTGGCTGTATTCTGCTAGAATTGCCATGAGGATGAGGGCAGCAAGCAGAGGGAAAATTGAGGGTGTGCCATGTCCTAGTCCTGTCCCAGGCTCCCCCTGGAATCTGGACATAGGCTTACGATCAAGACAGGAGTGCATAGCAAGAAGTGAACCAGACCCAATAGCTTTCAACACCAAAACCAAAGCCGGGATCAGGGAAGTAGATTCCCCTCTTCTGCCAGCAACTCTAATAAGTGCCTTACAAGAAGGAAAAAGAGTGGATCAGCATCAGTGTCAGCAGCATGTTATCCCTTATACAGTTTTTCCTGTCCTATTTGATCTAGCAGTTCTTCTAAGGTTTCTCCAGGGCTCAGCAGTCATGCAGCAAAGTTGCTTCCAGGGTGTCAGAAGCATCCTGCTCCTTCTCAGAGGTCTGGCTGCCAGGACTCTGGGATAGCTTGGAGAGATTGCACCAAAGACCGATCCTCATCCCGTAGGAGCTGCTCCAAGCAGCCAAGGGTCCTGCTGCTCCTGACCCACAGACCTGTCTCATCACCACAAACTTGCCCAGTCATCTGGGCTCTGTTTTCTCTGGCTGTCATCACTCCACCTCCCTCCCCACACCAAAGCAAAGCGGGGTCTTAAAACAACAAAACAAAACTGTTCTAGATACATATCTGCAAAATATGAAGCATGCACACAAAATATGGAGACTTCAGGCGCCTGAGTCTTTAGAAAAATCTGGAATTTTTAAGAAAAAAGGCAAAATGAATTGCTTTACAATCATGAAAACTGGCAATACTTCAGACATACTTTAAATCAGCAAAAACTGTAAACATGAGCTATTTGTTGAAAGGCCTGTTCCCTGAAGACTGAATTGCTGGAGGTCCAGAGAGCTGGGGCTGCTAGTTTCCATATTACTGTGCCATTTTACCCTTCCAATTCTTAAACCACATTTATCTTTTTCCTTCTTTCCCAGGCCACCACAGAACCCCCTAAGAAGAAGCCGGACCCCGTGACTTCGGAGACGGTGGTGATCTGGGGGCTGCGTCTCTGGCAGGTGATTGGAATCTTTGCCATCTTTGTCCTGGCAGTCAGTAAGTCGCAATTCTCTGCCTTGCACCAACTAAGCATCTCCCCAAGTAGGACCTCCTCCTGACCCAAGGAGAACCACAGACCTCCTGGCCACAGATGGGGCAGTTTGGTCTTTGGAGTCACAGGGCTACAAAGGAGGGTTAGCTATGGGCAGGATGGGATCTTAGAAGGACCTAGAAGTTGGTCACCATGACTTCAACTGGTAATGCATGGATCACTGGGTCTCAGCTGGTGGCATCTCGGAGCAGATGAGAGGCCGTTAGG
This sequence comes from Tinamus guttatus, assembly GCF_000705375.1. The sequence goes on along the minus strand of NW_010577157.1, from coordinate 3,132 downwards.
TCTGTAACTTGGACCAGGTCTGGCATTTTGACACCTTACCTCTGTTCTAGGCATTTCTTGACATTTCTACTTTTGGATCCACACTTTAGAAGCCACTGGCTCAGACCTGGTGACTACAGGGTCCTCACCACAAAGTCTTCATCCAGCTTCACCCCTTTGTAGATTATTCAGGGAACAATATTTAAGCCAACTTCATTGCCCAGTGAACACTACTTTCACTAGTAATGGAAGTATCACACAGGAAACTGTCAAAACCTTATGAGAAGAGAACAATGAGATTTCCTGCTTTTTCTTTGAGCCAGATATACTGTCCTACTAAGAAGCTAGATCCATTTGATAGAAGCTGCCCTCAGTAAGCCCATTCCCACTTCTCATCTTCTTGCTACTCCCTACGCATCTGCAAAGCGTTTCCTAATTACGCTGCTTCCAGCATCTTTCCAGGAAATGAAGTTACCCTGACTTGCCTTGGTTGTTCCCTTTTCCTCCCTGTGGGACAGATGAGCACCTGGCTAGAGCCTGGCTGCAGTCCCTGAAGGCAATTACTGTCAGCTCAGAGAATGCCACAAATCCTTACACCTTCTAGGGGGGTTTTCACCTTGCCTTATGCTTTTAGATCCATCTGGATCTCCAAGACATTTGTTTGTTTGTTTTTTCCTTTCTCCCTTCCCCCTATCCTGATTCTGGCTTGTAGTCCTAATTGCTTGTTAAATTAAATTTCACACACTGAAAAACAAACCATTTTAAGATGACCGAAGGAAGGAAGGAAGGAAGGCCTCGAGTGCCTTAGCTTTCTACATCTTTTTTTCTGCTTTTGTTCCTCATTAAGTTTTCTTTGGCCAGTTTGTTTAACTAATTCCACTCATACCTGAATGCTCCCGATTTTTACTGCTTTGACTTTTTTCCTCATCCTTTGTTAGGCATCTCTATTCTCATTTTCCTATGACTCTTCCTCAATTTCTCTGCTTGGAAAAGATTCTTGGGGAGGCTCTAGTGGTCTCTCATTCTGTTCCTCAGACTTCCTTTTCACAAATTCAGAGTAATAGCATGCCATTAAACAGGATTAAAGTTGTCCAGGACTGTTTCCTGGAAGCCAGCAGGCGTGAAATAGCCAGGTGCATAGTTTTTAAATTCTCTTACTCTCCAAAAGAGAGTGATTTCATGCAAAACGCTGGTGGGGAATGATCCCAGGCTCTAGCAACACCAACCCGCAGGCAGCCTGTGATTGGGAGAGCATGAGTTTGCTGGACATGCCACAACATCCTAGTGCCAAACACTTATTTCTAAAGCTCCTTGTTGCTTTTTAAGTTTACTGTTAAGACTGCAGCTAAGGCAGCATCTAGATGTAGCCCTGTTTATTCAAAGAGCTTATCAGGCTACTTTATCTGCTGATATGGTTGAAAAAGCATCATCCAGAGGCTTCTGTAGGTAATTTCTAGCTGCTGATATGGTTGAAAAAGCATCATCTGTTTTACCAGAGGCTTCTGTAGGTAATTTCTATGATCCCTTCCTCAATATCTTTCCTGTTATCTTCATTCAAACCAGAACCATTCACCTTTTCCAAGTTAGTATAAAGCCTTTTGCTCAGTTTTCTTTTCTTCTCATTGTCTTTTCTGGGCAGGTAACACACCCTGCTCCAAACAAAGCCTCCAGGATAAGTAATCTAAAGGGTCTTTAATTGTTCTCAACCCGTGAGGCGTATGTTAATTCATCACATGCCACAATACCCTTTGCAAACAATTGCTGAGAAACTCTGCAAAGCAAAATAAACACAGCCAAATATTTAACCCAATGGACTCCCTAGCATATAGGGAGCGGGAGTCAAAATTAACATGGGCAAATTTAAAATACAAGTAGACTTGTGAATTTCCCATGCTGGCAAACTAACATATCAGATTTCACATGGAAATGTGCCATTTGAAGGAAATAAACTAATTTTCTTTAGTTATCTTAAAAAAAAAAAAAAAAAAAGCTCGATAGCAAGAAGCAAACACCTATGACAGCTTTTCATTCTGGTGATAGCCCAGAAATGAAACTGGCCCTAGAATACAGCATAAAAAGAAAGTTACCACCTAGGTACTTAAAATGATGAAAGTGATTAATTGTGAGATGCTGTATTATTTTGAGGATCTGAATTTATCCAAACTAAACAAATGGAATGTGTGCTATTTAACTGTAAAGTACCATCTGCTTTAAGGTTCCAGAGCCCACTGACAAACCCAGGTGGTTTAGGTTATATATCGCCAGGAGTGTTATTTTCTAGGAAATGGCACATTTTCAGCTTGCTGAGTCTTAACTCTCAGAGTGATTCAATATGAGTGATTCATAGTGATTCAGTATGTTGCAACAGGGGAAAAATATATGTTATACAAAGATACAAGTTTTTGCTCCAAATTAGCGACATCAGCAATTAAGTCAAAACATGATAGATTTAAACATAACAAGAAGCATTTGACTGCATTTTGCTGTCAGTTCTCACCCTTTTCCTGCCTTTCGCCCCAGCCACATCTCCTTCCTTCTCTGCTCTGCGGTCCCCAAAGCACTGGTGGTTCCCCAGGTTTTCCCAGCCAAGTTTCACCTCTCAGCAGCAGACACAGGTTTCCTGGGAGCAGGATCTTGGAAGTTCTCCTGATCTCAGCCCAGGTCCCTGGACCACACTTAGCTTTTCTAATGTGACTACAGCTGGAGAAGAGTTTTTGTGTGGCTCCTCTCTCTGGTTGCAGGATCACCATCACCCTTCCAGACAAAGCAGGAATTAGCACAAACAGCATCATCCTTCCCAGGGCCTATCATTGACCCCACTGGTTTACAATCTCTCCTCATTATCAGAGCTTTAGGGCCTTCAAGGTGTGTCTGTTTTGTCTTTTGAATGAGGAATGTGCTTTTGAAGCCAGTGTCCCTGCCTAGTTCACCTACTTTGCATTGGTGGTAGTGGTGGGACACTCAAACTGGATTCCTTCCACATGAAATGGGAGTAAAAGGTTCGCTCCAGAAAGACAGGGTCCCACCATGCCCCCATGGCTGGCGTGCCATGATTGCTAACAGCACCCACACCTGCAGGACGGGGCTAGAGCTGTTCAAATGAAGTGCATCAAGCAAAGGTGGAAGGCTCTCGAGGCCTTCACCTCACAAACC
>NW_010577155.1:169737-183219 GCF_000705375.1 Tinamus guttatus | reverse complement strand
CGCGGGTGCGCGGGATGGAGCGGGATTCCCGCGGCGCCCGAGTGACCCGCGATCCCGGGAATGCCGCCGGTGCCACGGAGAGAGCAGCGCAGCAACGCTGTAAAACCATCATCATCATCATGCCGATAACGGTAACAATATAAAGCTGGGGGCCCATTAAAGACGCAAGGCTAACGCTGTATTTATAAACACCCCAAAGGCAGGAGGCCACGTGTTTGACACCGCTCCTACCCATCCAGGCACTCACGGCTCAGGCTACCGGCTAACCATGACCAACCTCAACTCCTTCCATCGCAGTGATGGATTTATAGGACACGGCCCTGGGACAAAGACTGTGCTGATTTTTCCCTGCTATTCCATATTTACGGATGTGTCTACATACAGCTCCAGATAACTTGCATCCTACAAACTCTTGGGCCTGTCATTCCCAGGTTCTCCTGGAGACCTTTCTCCTAAAAAGCCACCAGATTTGCTGCTGTCTATCTGCAGCTGCCGACGTTCATTTGAGCAAAAGGCTACACAGATCTGCTGCTGCTCGCTACCTTCAGCAGCTTCCTCTCCCAGTCCCCCAAAAATTCAGGTGTCAATACCAGTTGGTTCATGGTGATTAATATCATTATTGATTCAAACCTCTTCAGATTGAAACAGCTTCCTCAGATTTATCCCTCCTAGAAAATATTCTGATGGAGAATCTCTTAAAGCTCACCCACAGCAAATTCCTGCAGCTTTTCTGCTGTGACCTTATAGTTTCTGATCACTCTCTGAAGCCATGAATATCCGCTGGTCCTCTAGCCTCCCTGGCAGACCTCCTGCTTCTGCTGCATTTGAATTAGGTATTAGTCATGTAGCCTAATGCACTTTAGGAAAAAAAAAAAAAACACACACACAAGTATTAAGGACTGAGCTCAAAATACAAATTTATGTAGAATAAAAATAGAATACCTTTTCCTTTAAAGTACTGTGCATCTACAACTATGTAATAAATTGCACTCCTCCCTAAAGCAATTAAAAGACCTAATCAAACTTTTTTCTTTTCCCCTACATTAAAAACCACTTAGGTCACCAAATTCATTCAGCAAAGGCTGGCAAAGCCAGCCTGTAAAAAAAGGGGGGAAAGAAACCACATACCGGAATAGAATGAAAAACAAGAAAGCCAAAGTTTCCAGGCTGAAGCAGAAAGAGGGAAGAAAGAAATTGAGGTCAGTTTTCATGTTATCATAGAGGGGCCTTCTTACAAAATACCAGCTCTCACATCATCACAAGCCGTGCAGTATGAGGCACTTAATCTAGTTTGTTGGGGCTTTATCCAGTTCTCCTGCCAGGAGGCCTCACCGATCAGCACCACTGCTCCCTTCGCACTCCAGCTATTGCCAAGACCATGCACTCTTCAGAGGTCTGTTTTGTAGGATGATACTTGAGCTATAACCATGAACAAATAACTTAAACTTTCAATTAGTAAACTTGGGCTTTCATATGAAATTATATTTTTACTTTCAAACTGTAATGTCATTTATAAAAGCTTTTCACAAGAATCAACAAAAATTGAATTAATGGGGTTTGTGACATTACTGGATATAATAGATTAGCATTACAGCAGACCAAAAGCAGTGTTTCCACTTTGTGGGAAAAAAGTATAATTTAGAACTGAAGAACAAAAGTAAAAGTATTCAATATTCTTTTTTTGGGACTTCGAAATTTAAAGAAAATTTGAGCTACAAAAACATGGTTTGTTTCCTAATAGAAATAGGGTAGCCAAGGCTTTACATTCCTTGGTAAAATATACAAATATACGGTACAAATATAATTTGCCAGTCAATGTCAAGAATCACTAACTTCTCAGAAGTCACTCAAAATGTTATTTATTCTACCAAGTACTTCAGCTGTTGAAGATTTTCTTACTGTTTCTCAAGCAGTTTCCTTGAAATCATGAGCAGTAGAACCTTGATTTCTTAAATAAATGTTAACATTTTCCCCTCCTTACTTGCTGCCAGGATCATTAGAAACAATAAATATTCCCAAAGCTATGTGTGTGCTGAGCCATACTGATTTTATCTGGAATTTATGTAGGGTGTAACTCATTTACCTTGAAGGGGATAAGAAAACAGAACTAATTTGTTGAAAGCAGAGCAAGTCACATGCCAGTAAAATTAAAACCTCACCTGGGGGACTTTGGGGTCCTAACTGTGCAGATATTTTTTCCTCATAGTTTTAGTATGCAGGTAAGCTCATGTCATGGAGGATTTTCAGTGTGTGGCCTTCATCACCTATGATGCCAAGGTGCTGTGGGGATTATCTAGTTAAGATTTGTAAAGAGCTTTGAAGATTATAAAGCATTAAGTTGCGTAAGTGCTAATCACTATTATTTAATACTTAAGTATCATAATCAAGCCTCACAGCCAACTCCCGTTCACCTTTCTAGCCCGAATCTCATGATTTCAATACAGTTATCGCCAGAGGGGTAGCAAGCAGCACTAACCATGAGAGGGTGAAATGTCCTCCTGCTTTCACTCTCAGTTAGATACAACTGCAATGGTGTTGCAAAAGAATCTAATCGAAAAATAACTGTGAAATATAATTGTAGATCAAATGCATTGGCACAAAAATGCAGTGCTTTTGCTGTCTCCCATCTTACCCTCTGCAGACCTGCAGAACTTCTGACCTTGTGGAACTTCTGGAGAGGGTCCAGCACAGAGCAACAACGATGATTAAGGGACTGCTGCATCTATCTTATGAGGAAAGACTAAGCGAGCTGGGCTTGTTTAGCCCAGAGAAGACTGAGAGGAGATCTTATCAATATGTACAAGCACCCGAAGGGAGAACATAGGGAGGATTGGGCCAAACTCTTCTTAGTGGTGGCCAGTGACAGTACAAGGGGTAATGGGTGCAAGCTGAAACACAGGAAGTTCCATTTCCTTGTGAGGAAAAACTTTCCTGTGAGGGTGCCAGAGCCCTGGCACAGGCTGCCCAGAGAGGCTGTGGAGTCTCCTTCTCTGGAGATCTTCCAAACCCACCTGGATGCCACCTTGTGCCACGTGCTCTGGGTGTCCCAGCGGGAGCAGGGGGGTTGGACTAGATGATCTCTAGAGGTCCCTTCCAACCTCAGCCATTCTGTGAAGTACCACTTCAGAGCTCCCATCTACACATGGCACAAACACATCAACGATATTAGCTGAAGATCCTGCCGAGTGACAGTAAGCATGGCTAAAATCTGTGCATTGGTAAGCTGCACTTAATACATATTTAGCTTTGACCTAATTCAGTCAAAATAATATTTAAGTCAAAATCTTGAAGGAAAGATAAGCACAGAGAAACTGCTGTCTTTATAGATCAAACAGATTGAGATTTTTTTTTTTTTTAATTTGGCTTCTCTGCTGAGCTCTGTTTTGGTGTCACTCTTCCTCTCCTTTGTTCTGCAATGTCAGCAGCAGAAGTAATCACAGTTTTTTCACGTACAGAAGGGACAGAGCATGTATTAAGAAAGTAACATTGGCAAGTGGGAGCCAAATGAAGTAAGTTTTGTGCCTAACTGTCAAAGCCAGAGGAACACAGGTGTCTCAGGACTGCTGAGATCCATACACTAGAGATGTTAGGGCTGCCCACTCTCAGATCCTGAGCTGCATCCCAGCTTCTTGAAGCCTTACAACTCTATTTGGCATGCAGGGAAGGAGAGCTGATTTTTTTTTTTAAACTGTAAAGGAACTAATTATTATTCAATGACAGTTTCTTTGCATGCCAAAGTACTTAGATAATATTTAAAATTCTTGCCTCTACAAAACTGGTACGGACATTTCATAGAGAGACTTTTTCAGTTTATGCATTTCCTTTCTGCAGTTAAAGACAAAGCCTGGTTTCCATTTTGATCTGCACTGAAGGCTGCAATAAAAATGCATTGCGATAATGTCTCAAATTAGAACTGAAATGTAGTTCTAGAGAGGAGTGAAAGCAAGAGGAGGTAAAGAGTGAATAGCACACCTCTATAGTAAATGCAGATCCATGTCCTTTCCTGGCCTAAGGAAGTTGCAGTCTATTGCTGCTATTTCATTTGGAAAGGGCATAAACTTTGCTTCCTGTAGAAGTTATTAATTAGTTCAGATCATGATTTAGAGGTTTTCAGTTCTTTATCTGAGGCTGATGATGCCACAAGCTTCCTCCACAGTTCCTTTACCACCTCTGTGTCACAGGAAAAGCAAAAAAGTGGCTCACCTGTACTGTTCCTTTCCTTGGTCTTTTCAAAAGCATTTTTCTTCGATTTATTTACTGCCTTCTGGTTTGCTTCAAAATTCTTAAATCATATGGTGGCAGCTACTCATTAGTCATTTTTGGGTTCAAATTATGGGTTACTTACATTGTTGCTCAAACCAACAAACTACTCGACCTGTATTAGTATTTTTAATAGCTGCTTTGCCAGAAGTAAAACTGTTGTTTCTGAAAGGGCAGAAATTTACCAAGTGCATTAAAAATCTAGTTAGAACTCCCCAACCCCCTCCCAAAAAAAAAGCTGCATCTTTTGACACCTGAGCTACTGAATTTTAAAACAGTGAGAGCTGTCAATTCACATTCTTTATTATGATAATTATGATAAATCTGTCTAAAATAATTGTAAGTTAGCTTAGTTTTCATGTGAGTTTAGTAGTTTGAGCAAAATTAAAATACTGTAAATAGAACCATAAGCAAATGTTTTAAAATACTGTTTACATCCAGGAACTGGTGCGCTCTTTGGTAAGCTGCCAATATGGCATTTGTGAGGAATTTTATTGTGCAATTGATAACCAAGATGGAGTTTTGCCTGAACTACTTTAATTTTCTGTTTTCATTCTGCCATCCACTGAGCCAAAAGTAAGCAATGGATGTTCATCCAAAATATTTGGTAATAAATAGCCCTGGACTTGCTGAGTGCAAATTACAAACCAGATACATCTATTGTAAAATATTCCCCCCAAAAATAATAACAAGAAAGGCAAGCAAATTCTAAAGATCGACCTAAGGCAGGTTTTGCACTTTGCTTGTGATACACACCTGCTGTAGGTGCAGTAACTTTGATAGGAATTGCAACAAAGATCTGAAGGGAAAGGACCACTCTGTAGTCATTTCCCAGGCAAGATCAGAAGTTAAAGGATTGAGCTGCACCAGGACATGTTCAAACCAATGAATTTATGAGGCCATGGCCCCCCTACTCCCAGGTCCTGATGCTGAGTGGTACTGCACAGCTCCTGCCATACATGGTTAAATTATTTTCTCCTCACAATATCAAATTTGCCTTTCAAGAAAAATTCCCAATCTGTGCTGTCCTGCCAAACCAAAGCTCAGGAATTGCTTGGGGAAATCCTTGGGAAAATCAACCAAAAATACTGCAGGAGGTGTGCTAACAGTTAAAAGGTATGGCAGAAGACAGTGGGTGAGTCCAAATTCCTGACTTTTTGTCTTTGCTAGTGTGGACATAGACCTCTAGAGCTTTCCCCCAGACGGAGCATTGGCATCACTTAAAAGAGATGACAAGTTTTGAAAGCTGCTTCCCCATGGAAGTCAACAGGTTAGTTGAAAACCAGGGAGAGGAAATGGAGGTGGATTAAAAAGTGGAGGTGAAATAGTAGTGCCTAAAAAAGCATGGTGAAATGAGATGAACGTTCCAGCTCTATCCCATTTTCTATCTACAGAAAATGTGTTCCTGCTTTTATAGCAGTGTGAGCCTGGATCATTCATCCTGCTCACAGCTATCTCTTCACTATCTTCACATTGTCATACAGCCTTCATCTTCTCTGGATATTCATGCACAACAAGTAGTCTTATTTCTACCAGCTTAACTACCACCAGCCACGTTTGTGGCATAGCTGTAACACTAACTCTACATCCACAGTAGATTTTTAGAGCTTGGTAAGCTCATCCCTGCTCTTTTCAATACCCAAGAAACATACACAGTTCCCACTAAATCAGACAAATGGATGTTGCTGAGCCATCTGCTTAAAGTTATCTTTAGTCATACAACCTATGTTACAAGCACGTGCTCACAGACTGAAATATTTAGGTGGCTACCTGCAGGGGCCCGTGTGTCTGAGATAGCCCCACTGGACGGGAAAACACAGTGCAGGGACTGCACAAAACCCATGTCTTTCCACAGCAGCACATGGAGGTCAAGCCCATCACAAAAGGCATTCAAGCCTACACTTATGCACCCCAATGAGCACTAGGATCTCCACATGAGCGAACTATCTAGGCTACCTTCAGTCAGTATGAGATCTGCTCGGACTTACTCCGCAAGAGTTCAGACTGGCTGCCAAAATATGGGTGCATGTGAATTGTTGCCTCAGAGCAAGACTCACAAACAGTGCATTCACTAGGATGAGCAGGCTCCATCCCTGAGCTTGGGCACACTGCCAAGGTGAGGAGGTGTCCACCAGGAAGCTTTAATAAATGCTTACAAGCAGCCCAGTGAGAAACTTGACTTTCTCTTCTTGTTGTACTACATACAGATGAACTTTAATTATTTTTTGGAAGCATTCTCCTTGTTTAATACACTTTCGGACACCTATGTTGTAGCATTAGTAGGTCCTCAGTGGGCATTACTGCAAAGATTGCTGTATATTGTTAATTTATTGCTGTATTGGTTGCTAATTTATAATAATGGGAACATTCATTTTTAAATTACCAAACATGCTAATTTACAATAATGGAAAAAAACATTTGCTATGCCCTTGCTCTCCAACCTCATGCTTGGGACTTCAGATGAGTTTAGTCTCCAGCCTGACAGGCCTACTGCTGCAGAACCCAAAGGCCGGCCCCAGCACAGCGACTGCATGGCACATGCGTCGCCTCTCAAACACACCCTATTTCTTTCCTGTTTTGCTTCTGGGGATTTTCAGGACTCTGCAAAGGAAAATCTATTTTAGCAATGATCTTCCTTCTACTCTAAGAAGGAGTTGTGCCAAGTTTCGAGTTTGCTTTACTCAGGGAAAAGATTATTCACCTGAAACACAAACTGCTTGGAGGATGGTGGGCATGTTCCCATTCATGCCTCACTCCTCTGATGCCTCCATCAGTGCTTTGATCTCCAGGGAGCAGACCATAGATTTTTAGTTCAAGACTGTCACTGCTGTAGGACACAAAGACAAGGAGAGGCATGAACAAGAATTCCCTCCTGCGGAACAGCCAGTTTAACCACAGGGCTTTGATCAATGTTGTAGCCTTTATAACATTTACTTTTAAAAAGACACAGTTAGCAAATTTTGTTTCTATCTGCTAGTAAGTTTTATGGACCTAGTAAGTGCTTGAGCAGTAATATGCCACTGTTGTGCTGCTTTGCTGGTTATTTTTGCTTCCACAAAGGAAACATAAGGGAAAATATCTAGCTGAGCCTTCTGTTGGAGATATCAAGCATTTGTGGAAAGGAAGAAAACAGAGGACAGTACAAAATCACCAGACAGAGGAGGAGGACTGCCAGTCCCATGACATCTAGAGCACCTTCTCTGAGAACCAACATGCAATATATGACACCTCCATATGCCTGCAGCTTCTGCCTTCCCAAGCAGCCTCTTCTTAGCAGGGGATGCCTCAAATCCGCACACGGCCAGCAGCAAGCCATGAACTCTAAAACTATCACAGAATTGGGTGCATTCCTTTCTAGTTATGCACACACTTGTGATAACATGCTGAATTCTGTAACAAGGAACATCTCCTTACCAGCTGGAGCCAGGTAAACAATTAGTTACTTGCTCTTCAAATATTTGACATTTTGTACAAAGTCTAGCAGAAAACATGTGAAATATATATTTACATTACACATTTATCAGTTATTGCTTTCTGACTCATGTAAGAATGCCTTGTTTGTAAATATTTTCTTCTTTTTCTCAGTTTTTACAAACCTTTACCACCTCTATAATGGAAGATTCTCTCTCTAGAATTTCAAATTTAAATACAATGAGGAAAATAGTCCTTGGAGTGTTTATCCAGCCCACACAGCATATCAAGCCTAATGTTTAAAGAGCTGTTCCTTTTGTCAGCATTGAATCATTTTATTAGCCATCTCATTCCAGGAATTTCACATAGGTGATTTTAGCAAGTTATTTCCAATAAGCACACATCAAAAGATGATTTATTTGCCATCCTAGTATAAGTTTTAAATGATGATTAGAGCTCTCTGCTTAGTTCTATGTTCAGTCATTTATAGTTGTTAAGAATTTAAGAGACTATGGGAAGACTCTTTCCTTAACAGTTAATTTGCCAATATTTTGTTATCATGCAAAAATAGGGCCCTATATATTCCTATGTTATTCCTCCACGGTGGGAGGGCAGAGAAAGGTCTGAGACTCGTTTTTCCTAACCTAATATCTAAAACTGCTTGACTGACTAGATGGACTTATCTATCTAACTTCATTTGCAGTTCTTGGAGTTGCCTATTTCTAAGCTCTGGCAGAACAGCTCTGTTATAACTTACCCTTGGTATCCCTTTTCCAGGTAGCACCTCTCATCCCATGGGCTTGGGCTGCTTTTTTGAACCCTTGCTGCCTATCACAAATGTGCAATGTTGCTGTTTCCTGAGAGGTTGCAGCTCTTGGGACCAAGCAATTTGTTGTTGCCTAGTCAGCCTGCCAGTAAACCTGCAAGCCCATATAGAGACTGTGACATCCATATCTAACCTCTTCATTCATCATCTTCAGCAGAATTTTGGTATAGAGGCCTTACTTTGCCAAAGAGACCAATAGTCATAACTCAACTGTATTTAATGCCATGGATAAAGTGCCTAATAGTCCAGATTGCACAATCTAACTCTTACGCAAAGGTAGAACATTTTCTGAAGCCCCCTACGACATTCTTCATATCTACTAGCAAGTTTAAGATGAGCTACATGTGCTGTCTACTGTGAATCCCATTCTTATGGGATTAAATTTCACCATATGGAGGAGCTTTCGCAGATGCCAAACTGTTAGCACCGTCAGACGGATGAGTGCCTGAAACAGCAGGGCTTTCTGCAAGGCACACGGACACCAGCATCTGCTCAAGGAAGGGAGAACTCTCTTCTTAACCCAAGTCCCTTTGTGAAGATATGTTTGCCTTCTGTCTTGATTTCAGACTGTTCTCTATCATTATTAGACTAAATTCCCCCTTCTTTTAAGGGGTGGAAAGTTTTAGACAAAATGTATTTTTATAATTGCAACAATTACAATTTTGTAATTTTCAGTCCTATTTTCTCGTTTTTGTAAAACTAGCTCAAAGGATTAAGATTAAAATATTTTATATAAAATAGGGGCCATTAATTATCTGTCTTATTTTATGCTAGAAATTATGAACCTAATTACAATGGAAAATTATCTAACAGTGCACCTGAGTCATTCTTCATGATTGTTATCAAAGTTAATAGCAGCCTTACTAACTGTCCAGGGAACAGGGAAATGCTAATTACATTGTCTGTCTCTGGTCTGATAATATTTTGTAAAAATAAAAGGCTATTGTATGTAGCCTATTTAAATCTAGCATAATTGGACTGCATGAATAGAAGTTTAGCAGAACCCTAATACTGCACTTATCACTTAAAGAATGTCTCATTTTTCCTTGAAAAAAGTGAAAAAAAAACATACCTTATTCATCACTTCCCATTCAGGCTTGTACTTCCTTTGCCCAGTCTCAACCAAAGCAGCTAGAATTCCTAATCTGACATTTTTCTTGACTGTCTACCTGCTGCATACATAGCATTTTTCAAACAGGAGAAGCAGTGAGGAAGGTTTTTAACTGCAATAGTCTATGTTTTTGCACATTAGCAAAGAGCAGCACAGATTTTTTTAGAGATGTCCAGAAATGCCTTGATATTAAGGATGAGGGTTACTAGATTCATTCAGTAACTGTTTCTGAACCTTAACAGAAAGGGTCTCAAGGTTATGCCCCAAAATGCATAGGAACTGAGATAATTAGAGAGCAAAGGAGGTTATAACTACAGAAGGTAACGATATAGCTGACTGATGAACTGAACTGTGCAGGGAGCTACATCTCAGTATCTATACCATACCTTGGGCATGAGCTATACCTTTCTGTTTCCTGGCAACTGAGGAGCTGCTGGAATCCTCTTGGCAGCCAAGACTACACAGACTCCCTGCACATAAAGGTACACTAACGTACAACAATTACATGCTCTATTTGAACTTTATATTTAAAAACTCACAGCAAGGAGATAATGTTCATTTCATATGGTTTGTTTTAGTTTTTGATAGTATTCCAAATGCTTTCTATAACATTTGATCCTATTCTCTTTGAAAAATAGGATCATTTAAGAACACTTTTAAGAAATTCTATGGTTCTTTTCTATGGCAGTTAACTGGAAATTAGTAACTACTTCATACTAAATTTTCATATAAGACACTTAGGGTTTATTGAAAGTCCTGAAAGGGCCTTTGACAGCACTTTAAGCTAAGCTACAAGGTAAAAAACAAAAAGTTGCAGAGTGTTAGGGCTGTACCAACCCCTTCTCGTCTCCAAAATTGTGAGCTAACCCACGGGCAATGGGTTCTCAGCAGAATCTACTGCCATTCATATCACTGTCTGGATTTATAAGAAACAAGGATATCCCACATGACCTTCATATAGATGTCAGCTTTGCTCTCAAATTCATACATTGTGTTAAAAAGAATAAGCACCTTCATTCTAAAATTTTGTAGTTATAATCCACCCCACCATTTATATTGACCCACAAATGATATAACCACTAATCCATTACCCTCAGCTGCTGCATTGTAACTGCCTCTTGAATTGCCCTTTATTTCTTACCTGCATAGGAAGTTTCCTGGATACCCTTAGGAGAACACAGCATGGCCGACTGCCTACACAGGTACTGGGAGCCCTTGGCTCCTGTGCCCCTGGAGGCTGCTGCTGGAAGCTCCCTTGGTAGTTCTGCCAGGGCCAGACTCGAGCTCCAGCTCCCAAGCCAAGCAGGAGCCAGGCTGAGCTCACTCAGATGGCTGGGTGTCTCCAGGCAGCTCTCCCTGCTACACTGGCTCCGAGAACACATTTGCCCAGCATGGATCCGACTAACATTCAGCTGGGCTTCGCTCCAACTGAAGACAGCTGCTCTGCTCAGGCTGAGCTGTTCCTCCATGCACATAGCTGTGCTCCTGCAACACTGCTCTCAGCTGAATCCCCTGCACAGCTGAACCACAAGCCACCCTGCCAACAAATACCCAAGTCACTTGGTTGTGCATCGTTCATCCCAACTCCCTACTGCCACATACTTCTGACATATCCATACTTAAAAACAGCTTCAGACTACTTTAAGCAATTCCACTCCCATTCTCCTCATCTCCTAGTCTGTGCTTAGGCTCACTCATTCACAAATATCAGATTGTCCTGACCTATCTCTGAGCTCTTCATGTCTTGCAGTACCCTGTTTCTTCCCGCAGACCCTAGAAAACCTCACCGAAGCCAGGGGGCTCACAAGCTGAGATCAAATACTGCATTGAGCTTCCAAAGGCCTGCACTGAAGAAGCTGCAGGAGGCAGCAGATTCTCTTCCGCCACATCTGACATGTCAGCTGATAAATGCCTGAAATGTCATAGGTTCCTACGGCAGGGAGACAAGGCCACATTTAATCATAAGAGAAAAATACTTATTCCAAGATCTAAACACATCAATAAATATTTCGATTCACTGTTTATATAATAGAGTGGCTGAGATCAAATACTGCATTGAGCTTCCAAAGGCCTGCACTGAAGAAGCTGCAGGAGGCAGCAGATTCTCTTCCGCCACATCTGACATGTCAGCTGATAAATGCCTGAAATGTCATAGGTTCCTACAGCAGGGAGACAAGGCCACATTTAATCATAAGACAAAAATACTTATTCCAAAATCTAAACACATCAATAAATATTTAGATTCACTGTTTATATAGAGTTTAGATTTACTCTGTGCCTCTAAAATCTCTGCACTACCAATAAACAACTACCAACATTAAAGAAATACAAAGCCTGATTCATAATCTTAATTCTGTAAGTGCTGAGTGAGAGTCTCTATTCAAGTTTAACATAAAAATTTCATACACATCCATTCTGTGGAATCCAGTTTATCAAGCGAGACATCATAGTGAAGAAACATCTCCTGTTAAAAGTTAGTTGTGAGTTGTTGTTAGAATGGTTAGAGGATGATTCCTCCATAAGCCATCTTCAGTGTTACACGAAGAAGATATCATATTAAAAGAATATTGCAAAAACACTAGGAAAATAAATCATTAGACCTGGAGTTGCAGATGATACATCCCCTACCACATCCATTCTGTGGAATCCAGTTTATCAAGCGAGACATCATAGTGAAGAAACATCTCCTGTTAAAAGTTAGTTGTGAGTTGTTGTTAGAATGGTTAGAGGATGATTCCTCCATAAGCCATCTTCAGTGTTACACGAACAAGATATCATGTTAAAAGAATATTGCAAAAACATTAGGAAAATAAATAATTAGACCTGGAGTTGCAGGTGATACATCCCCTAGAAATATATAAAAATGTTTCTCTGTGTATCATAATAATTGCTGTCTTCTCAAGGAGAAAAAGTTATTCTCTAGAACAATTGTAGCTACATGAACTTCAGAGTTGCTGGTTCTCAGATTTCTGTGACTTCCACACAAGTTCAAAAAAACCCCCACACAATATATATGCATTCTATACAGCTATAAAAACATCAAGAGATTTAATTAAGATGGCAATGTAGGAGAAGGGAAGAAGGGTTTTAGAAACCTGTGCTTACAATCACAAGAAACATTTTGCCTCAAAGCCCTCTCATACCATTACTATTTTAGGGCTCAATGCTGCTTTTATTGACTAAATTGTATAGAACTTCTGGAGAGAACAAATTCAATCATCTCAAAACTACCTAAAGTCTTTGCAACAGTAACAGGTTTCCCTTAAGCACTGAGGAAAAAATAGGGTCTATAATTTGATATTCCTATGATGAACTGACCCTGTAAACAAATACAGGGTCTGTTCCACTCCTCATCAATCCACAGGAAGTCCAAGGGAGCTGCACCAGGACCAGCAGGGCTGTAATCTGACCTTCCACTGCTTTTACTCCATCTGCTAAACACTGAAAAAGGAGATCAATGCTGCACATGGCAGCATGAGGCAAACAGGAGAAGAGAGTCAGGCCCAGGGTATCAGCCAGGTGCACAGCAAACTTGATAGGCAAAGTCTAAATGCAAAATGTGTGGGAATCCAAGTAGCTTTGCCCCTCCCCCCCCTTTTTTTAAATCAAGAATAGAGGTTAATTTAAAAATTACTTTCAGAAATCTAATCTCCAAGCATCTCGCATTTGTCACAAAGTCTAATGCAATCAACACACATAAATGTTTTGAGCAGTAGACAAAGAAATGCCACTGAGCAGCTCTTATTCCAAAATATCTTAAATTCCCCAACAACAAGCTAATATTTAGCCACTGCACAACAGTGTCTACACGATACAGCCGATACCAAGTCCAACCTTTTCGGTAGTTTTACTGCTAAAAAAGGCCGTTCCGGGG
>NW_010577155.1:137005-169633 GCF_000705375.1 Tinamus guttatus | reverse complement strand
AGACTTGGTGCTATAAAGGGGGCTGCGTCGGCGCCGCGCGGCCCTTTGGTTGGGGGGGACACGTTTGAGACGGAGGTTCCGGCCGGGGCCTCCGCCGCTGCTCCCGGGGCCGCAGCGCTGCCCCTTTGGGGGCCGCTTGCGTGTTGTCTGAGCGATTTTTTGCGCTCTCGGCTCTGGTGGGGAGTCTGAAGAGCTCTGGTGGGAGAGAGGATTGTCTTTTTTTTTTTTTTTTTTGACAGAGCTAAAATGATATTCTGTGTAATCACCATAATTTCATTATCAGTTTCAAATAGGCCCATCAGCTTCACCCGTGGTGACATTTCTCAGGTACTGTGTGAGTCCCTATCTGCAAAACTGGCATGAACTACTTTGAAAGAGCATAAATCTGTTGCAAAGAAGCAAAATAATGCATGTGCAGTTGGTTAAGTGCAAAGGGATATTAAGAATACACATAAATCAGCAAGAATAAGAAAGTGGAAGATAGGCTGGGTGTAAATGCTTGCATACGTACAGTCTTCAGCAAGAAACATTCATGACTAAGACTCTCATAAAGTTCAAGTCCGTCTTTCCTTTGTGGGAAGTAAGAAAATGCCACACATGGAAATCACATCACCCTTCTGTTGCTACTCCCTAGTTAGTCTTTTTCCACAGCACCAGAACTGGCACTTTCTTTGAACTGATTATCCACTCTTTTTGTCACTGCTTTTTGCACTGCCACACTGCACTACAGCAGGCCTGTATTATTCGTACCTAGATATGTGACCTTGCATTTGGTTTTATTAAACATTTATTTTCTTGAATAGCCCACTTGAGCAGACAACCCAGACAGTGCTCTACAAATCATTGTGATATTTGCTAGCTTTATCAGCACTGACTTCCACTTGGTTGATGATAGCACTTGGAAGCGTAGTACTTACCTTTAACAGAGCACATCAGGGGCAAAACAGATGCAGTCCAGAGGGCTGCTAGAGGCTGTTGAATCCCGAGGGCTTCGCGATCCAGGAGGCTGCAGCAGCGGTGCCGTGTCCCAGAGCTCAGCCGGCAGCACATACACACACACCAACACCCTAAAACTACACACGCTCACGGTGAGCCACCACAGCACAGTGTCCCTGCCTGAACACAAGCAGCGCTCGTGCGGGCGGACAGATGCGCCCGTCCCTTGGCCCATCGGGACTGTGGTTGGCCCACGTTCATGCAGCACCGGTCTCTGTGGAGCTGTCTCAGCCCCAGCAGCCCCTGGCCCTCGAAGCCAGGCTGCTCCAGCTGCTGGTGCCCCGTCCCACGGGCCTGGCTGGTTGTGGGTCCCGCTGCAGGGGCCTCCCCGCGGTGCGCCAGCTCGTCTGACGTGCAGCTCGTTAGCTTTCACACACAGGAGACACGGAGAAACAGGATTAATAAGAAGATGGGACAGACTGTGGTGATCAAGTGCGGAGCTCAGCCAGAGTAGCCTCCTGACAAGCCACACGCTCAGCTGGTCCCTTTCAGCCCTTTTCCTTCTATTTTCCTCCATTTAATCATCCTCTGTCCACCCTGGTCCCTCCTTTTCCCTGCCTTCCACCCTTCCCCCAGACAACCCAAAGGAAGTCTCTCACATGCCTACAATTCCCTTAAAACATATGTTTTACACGGTCCTAAAATTCTCTACATCCCACAGCAATTCCCATACCCTTTTAGGCAATCCTTCCATCTGGCTTGCATCACCTTCCGGGAATAGAGTTGCTTTAGTTGACTCCTATCCATGAGTTTCGGGCCGTGGTCAGTGGGCAGATTGTCCTCCTGTTCTTCAGATGAAGGTTGAAGGATGAAGGTTGCTCCGTTTCCAGTCAGCAACATGCCGGCCGTCCTCTGCCAGTCTTTGGTCCTGTGGTCCTCACCGAGTCTTCCTGCTTAATACGATACACCTTTACTCAGAAAACCTAAAGACTACCATTTGTAGGTACTCACTGCCACAATTACAGCTGCATTTTGAATTTTAGATCACAGAAATGTATTTCCAGTTTGCTCCCTTTTAGCAGCAAGTTTCCATTGACCTCCAAGGTCACTGATTTTCTCAAAGAACATAGCAACAGCCGGAATGTAAAAAAAAAAAAAAAAGATAAAAAGATGATTTTTCAGAGCTATGGAATTCTATTTCAGTCTGTTCTACTGACATATGAACTTGTCACAGCTGATAAAGTCTTGAGATAAAGGTCACAATGGACCCACGTCTGTTCCACATGTCAGACTGACAGTATCAAATTATATTGTACAAAACCAACAAAAAACAGTAGTAGGGTAGGCATAAGACTGGGAAAAATAGCTTTTAATACATGTAATGAGAAGCATTTTAAAAATACACAGCTTTGTCATGTTGTAAAAAAGCAGGAGCAGAATGAAAGGCAGACTACAGGTATAGATTTAGCTGTCCTAGACTTTTAGCAAACTAAGAAAATGGGGTAAGCCAAAATTAAGGCTGAAGTAAAACCTACTTTTTTTTCCCTGAAAACATCAAAGTATAAAATGAAAATTATGGAGGGAAGGAAGATAAGAAGGAGGAAAAATGCTAGTCTGTTTTCCTGGAGTGGTATTTAACTAAGGAAATTACTATTTTTAAATATAATCTTCCATTTTAAATAGAATCTTCCAAGATACTTTTCTTTTTGCTGTATTGATGTACCTGGGATTATGGAGGGAAGGAAGATAAGAAGGAAGAAAAATGCTAGTCTCTGTTTTCCTGGAGTGGTATTTAATTAAGGAAATTAATATTTTTAAATAGAATCTTCCATTTCAAAAGATCCTTTTTTTTTTTGCTGTATTGATGTACCCGGTGCCTTTCTTGTCTCTTACTCTCTGCCTTTGACACTCTTCTCCTGTTCTTTATCTTTCCTTCGCTGTTTTCCTGCCCCTCTCTTCTCCCATTATGCTCACACTTCTTCCTTTTACTTTCCTCCCCCTTCTTCGAGGCTGCTTAGTTAAATATCACTGAGCTGGCAGGGACAAACTTGGCCCAAAGCAAAGGGACTGACGCTAGTGCGCTGTGCTTCAGTTCCCCCATCTGTAAAAACTCCCTCAGTACTTCCCATCTTCAGTGTGCACTCAGACAAGGAGTCCCATATTTATATAAAAGCAATATCATAGATACTCTCTAGATTGCCCTTCCTGTAAAAACACTTTATATGCTGGTCCTGAAGGAAATAAGTGATTAACAGAAAGAAACATGCACACAAATGCACACACACAAGAAATTTTGTTCCTTTTCAGGGCTACCATAAAATCTTGTCATTTTCCCTCTCATCCTTAGAAATAGATAAGACGGTGGAGAATTGTACTAGAAACACATTAAGCACATATACCTCACATATATTGTGAGGTATTGTCTATGCAGTTTTTTTAAGCATGTCAAAATGATTCAGCGTCAGAGCTGAGTGACATTATTGTAATCCAGGTGCCCATTTGGCCACTCTCCCAAATTCTGCAATGACTGACAGACATTAAGCTTAGACCAATCCCCACAACAACCCTCCCTTTAAACCCCAGATGATTTCATGAGTGCTTGCTCTCTTGAACCTTTGACTTTTGTGTATCCTCCAGAATTCTGACAACTTGGAATTTTACTATATCAGAATGCAGTTTTTGCAGCATCTCTGAAAATAAATGCTCCCTGCGTTGCACTGGACAGCACAGGTCAGACACAGAGCTCCTTGTATTTCTTTTATATTGCTTTGGTGCCACTTGTGTTCTGAGGTGTCAGTACAGTTTTGTTTATAGACTTTAACAGAATCAGTACTTATTCAGTGTCCCAAAAGTCTTTAGTTTCCATGTCCCACATTGTGAAATTAATGCCACACAGATGAACACTTCCCTTGGATTTGTTCCGGTAACATTTCACTGGTCTCCCTCTCGTTTTAAGGTCACAGAAAAGGGTTCTGGCAGTCTGTTATTTGACATATGCACCAGCATAGTTAGCAGATGGACTAACCTAGATGTGCCTTCTGGAGCACTATTTTTATGCTGCGTATTTAACAATGTTCTAAGACTTCGACGCTCAGCATTTCCCCCTGCCAGCAACAGACCATGCAGCAGCACATTTCTCAGGAAGTTAAAGGAGAAAATCCTTTTAAAAGTCAAGCTCGTGGCTACGGAGCCTTAGACTTTACTGTGATCTAGAACACTGGCATTACTTGCTCCGCGTGCGTTTTCCTCCAGAATTCACTTACCATCTCCTAGCAACAAAACTGCTCTCGCTGGAGCACCAGAGAACACTTTGCAGTGACCTCACAGAGCAGCAATGCTAATTCTTCTCATTTCCATCTCGCATTAGGCCAGTGGAAATACAGTAACTACCTCCCCAGTTTTATTCTTCTGCAAAAGAAATAGCTAAATGTGTCACGTGGATTTTATTGCATTGTGAGGCAGGGGAAGATCCCTCCCCCTTCTTGCTCTGTATCAAATGATGTGACGTAGTATCTCTAGCTGTACATATCCCTAATTGTATTAACCTTCTCGGCATCAGCTATCACACAGGAAGCAGCCTGCTGTTTTCCATCCCACTTGCTTTCAAAATGACATACAATATATGCCTAGTTTTTCTTTATTTCCTCCGCACAGATGTTTGTATCTCCCATCTAATCAGAATCTCCAATCTCTGGTAAAGAAAGTGCAAGAGATCAGATCTCTACCAGGCGTGGGAGGCTGGATAAAGCTGCTGAGGGTGGCAAGGCAAGCAGATAACCTCACCAGAGGAGCAGGGGCCAGAAGCACAAGCAGCTTCTCCGCAGTTCTCCTCAGGGTAATTCTGAAGCATCACTGGATTTTTTTTGTTGCTGGTTTGGGACCTGTATTGGGACATGCACTGGATTGTCTATACCAAAAACAACTGCAGTATTAAATAGGCAAAGGGTCCTAAAGTCTTTCTGCTGATTTGCAAGAGAGATGTCCTTTTCTTCTTAAGAAAAGGAACTGATGAATACATCAGTAATGTTTACTTACATATTTTACTTCCTTGCCAAGAATAAGATTTGTGGGTTTTTAATAATCTCACAGGCATACACCTGAAACATTTTTCCTGTTTTTGTAATGAAGAGGGGAACTGCAAAAGTTATCTTTATCAAAACCTAAAAAAGACAACACAATCCCCTACTCAAAATCCACAAACACCCAAGAAGCTACTATATACATGAGAAAAGCCAGAATTACCAGAACTGAGAAAGTGATTATGTAGTTTTCTGAGAACAGATTTGTAGAGTTCATACCCTGAGGCTGTGCCATACATCACAGAAGTCAGAGAAAAGATGCCATGCATCTCAATAAAATTCTCAGTATCAATATTAAGCTCTTCTCTGTTTATCACTGATACATAAAAATAGCCTCAGCTTCCAGGCCTGTCTTAATAGCTCTGTTAATGGACTCTTCTCATTTTCTAACAATGCTTTTAATACAGAAGATACTAATTTCTACTACTAAGTAACTGGATGTACATCACCTGAAAACATAATGCCCATGTGCAAGAGAAGATAAGCATCAGAAATATGTATCAGTGGGTTCCAGAAATAACTGATTTTAGAAATATTTTCCATAAAAGGAGATTTGTGTATCCTGCTTTCAAGAGTTATCATCATCAAAAAGCAGACACTATTGCTGGGGTCCCTTTGCTTTCACAGTAAACGACTAACTGACACAAATGCCTACAATTGCTTCTCATCTTTTAAAGCCATGCTTCTGGGGAGGGCTAAGGACTAGCCATAAGCTCCAGCATCTCTGAAAACACTAGTTTGCAATGTGAGTAAGAAATCGCCCTCTTCCTAACCTTGGTGAATTCCCCAGGAGTCCAGTTAGGAGCGCTGAGGACATCACCAAGGACCAGCTTCCACCCAGATCATTTAGAGCCTTGACATTACGTTTACTTCAACGCTTTCCTCATCAACAAAATCAAGTGCAATTAGTAGACACAACTATTGTTACTTGGTTAGTATGCCAAGTAGGTATGTCCCAAATTCTAATTTGAGGACTGCTTTCCAGGCTTGGGCTCAGCTGCACAATTGCACAAGCAGTGTCAGAAACATGCACAGTCTTTTACTTTCACTGAGCAGGACTAGAGGGAAGCTGTTAGAGTAGCACAAAAAGTCCAAAAGGCTGTTCCCTGTCTCCTGTGATGGAAAGGCAGCAGTTCACCACCTAGACCATGCTGGCCTGGATAGAATACAGTAAACGAAGGTTATTGAGCTTGCCACTGCCAAGTACAGGCCAGGTGCAATCTGAAATATGCTATATTTTGTGCTCCTATGCTGCCATCAAGACATATCCTCTACTGAGCTGCTGCCTGTGGTTGGCTTCTTGCACAGGGAACCCAGCCATGCAGTCTTATTTAGCACGCACTGTGGAAGAACACAGACTCACAGAATGGTTGAGGTTGGAAGGGACCTCTAGAGAGCATCTAGTCCAACCCCCTGCTCTAGCAGGGACTCCCAGGCATGTGGCACACGGTGGCATCCAGGCAGGTTTTGAAGGAGACTCCACAACCTCTCTGGGCAGCCTGTTCCAGTGCTCTGTTGCCCTCACAGTAAAGATGCAATGTATATGAAGTGTACATATAGCATAGGCATATAGCAGTGCATCTGGGCCTAGTCATGCTGATGAGTCGGCCAAAAGTCTGCCCATGTTCAAATAACATGACACGAGGTGAGTCTGGGCTCAGACATGGGCTGCAGGCCTGTGCTTCAAGTCCAGTACAGAAAGAGAATGTGTTAAATGTCTTTAATATAAATATAAAGGTTTTTCCATTTCAACAACCACAAAGTTAGATGATCTTACACAGAACTGGTTCCCTTTGTCATGTGTTAGGTTCCCCCAATTCACTCCTATTTGTAAAATTGTGACTCATGGAAATTGATCAATCACATGAGCAACCAATCTTTGGGAAGCCACGTGAAGCCATTTAAAAGACAAGTTGTTCTAAATTTTTGTTAGTAGTTACAGGGAATCTGGAGAGATGAACACTACAATTATTCATTACCTGCAGTTGTCAAGGTAACAGCTGCTTTAGGATTAATGCCCACAGGATAGTTTCAGTCTTTCATCACAAATTCTACAATCACATGTGTCAGTCAGCTGGATACTTGCCAGTTCCTTCTCTCTGGTATTCTTCCTGGGAGAGCTGTTCTATTAGCTTTTCAAGAGGAATACAGCACTAGTCCCAAATCAAGAGAGAGTTTTAAAACTGCATTTTTTTAAAAAATGATTTTTATTTTTATTCTCCAGCAGGCATAAAACTCTTGGCAATTCATCTCCTTCATGTTCTCTTCCAAAATGGTTCATTTATATACCAAGTTAAATATAGCATCTTTCAAATTTCATTCTGTGAGAATATATCGCTCCTTTCTTTCATGGAAAATTTTTAATGAACTTTTTTTCATAGTCACACAGCATTTGTCATTCTTTTGCATTATATACCCCTAAAAGAAGGCATTATATTTTTTTCTTCTTAAAACAGTACAGTTTTTCCCCAAGAAAGGTAGTCTGGCACCAAGAAATTAGATTTCCTAGGATTTTTCAAGCATGCTACAGGGCAGAGCCCTCAAAGCTGAGCAAACATTTAGAGAAAATTGCCTTAGAAACAAGGAACGGATTTCTGTATAAGAACTAAAAGCACTCCTCTGGAGCACAGGCATTGATTCACATAACACAAAATCGTTCATCAGACATATTGGCAGTTGATATGAACTCTGCTAAGAAAAAAAAGGCAGCCTCTAAGGACTTCAATACATTTGTTCTGCGAATCCAAAAATACACTATTTTCTTTCTATTTTATTTCTCTCCTGAAAGATCCTCCATTAGTCTTGCGCAGCAGTGTCATTTTGTACCTTAAGAATTGTCAGTGCTAAACAGTGATGCAAACTGATGTGCCTGTGACCTTGTTTCTTGTTACACTGCTTCAAAATAGCTCCCTAGACTTGTTCCATATACAGGATCATCTAATATCAGTCCCCAAGTAAAGGAACACCATTATATTTTAGAAGAATACATGCAGGAGAAAGGCATTAACTTCTGTAAACCAAAACAGGGTTGCAAAAGGTTGCTGCAGGAGTGTATTTGACAAGAAAATTCCAATCAGGTGAAGCACCAAACTTGGCACATATAGTATTTTTTTCTCTCTTCTAGGCAAGTTTTATTCATTAATTATTCCTTTCAACACCCAGCAGAAAAAAGCATGTGCTCAGAGATTCTGGCACTTAGTCTTGCTGTCATTCCACACATACATTGCTCTATGTACGCTGAAATATTGCATTTACATGGCAGTTAATGCCTGCCAGAGTCCAGAAGTCCATCAGTAATGACAGATCTCTACTGTCAGACCTGGTGAACACTTGGAAATATCACATGTAATCCTCCTAAATAACCACAGCAAAAGCTGGAGTGTCTCTGGTATCCCTAAATTATGAACTGATCCCTTAAATGCTTTTTTTTTTTTAATCTTCACTTCGTGAATGAAAAACAAAGCTGAACATAAGAAAGAATAAGAAAAGAATACCTTGTTTTAATCTAATTGCTCAAGTGAGCTCTGTTAGATTGGAGAGAACTCTCTTTTTTTCCATGCTACATAGGCTGTGCAACCATCATATTGATATGAAATTATGTAAGACATGACAACAATTAAGATACCCCTAATATGCATAAAATTAAATAATCTCTTCTTTCATTGGACATATTAATGCAATGCCTGAAACATAACTTTATAATGATTAATGCTCAAGATATAAGCCCTTGTTTGTGAACAACGGTGAGGAAATCTTGGTGACATACAGACAATTTTCTGAAATTCAAGCCAGATTATTCTGAATTAAATTTGAGGATATAACCTCAGTATTTAGAGTTATTTAGTTAGAGTTGTTTCTATGTATAACATGATTAACTACCCCCCTCTTACTTTTCTTTAAATTTGATGTTAAAGAACAAATCTTAGGGAAGTCCCTTAAATCAGAAAACTCACTGGATACATTTCTGAGTACAGTAGAAAGGATGGGGAGTATTTTAGATGTCCAGGAGATGTCCTAAAGACCCATCTTCTCGGGAAGTTAACATAAGACATAATGAGCCATGGCAGTTTTTCCAGAACTCCTCCTTGGAGATCTTGGAGTACACTAGATGAAGTCCATTGCCTCATGCCACGGCACTTTAGTTATGTGCTCTTGGAGTTAATATTGTTCCAACCGGTAACAGGACCCGTGACTGAGAGAAGTGCAGCCTACAGGCTTGCCAGCTGTGCTCAGGTGTG
This sequence comes from Tinamus guttatus, assembly GCF_000705375.1. The sequence continues at coordinate 160,380 of NW_010577155.1, read as the reverse complement.
TGCTAGCTTATACTCTTGGACTCGGATTTTGCCAAGAAACAGCTTTCTACACTGTAAATCATTCCAAGAGGACCTTGCATTTTCAAGACAGCCTTCATTATTAAACCAATATTCTGATACTGCAGTTATGAGTTCTGGCTAAGCCTCCAGATAAACAACATTTCATTCCTTTTCTGCTCACTTACCATAAAGATCAAACTCTTCTTCATTCTTCTAATGCAAGAGCATTAGAAATAACATACCTTCACTCACAGCTGCTTTATCTGGAGCACTGAGGAGGAAAAAAAAGATGCCTACTCCTTATCATCTAATGTACATGACTTCTGAATATGCCTCTGGGGGATGCTTTTACCAAAACAAGGACAAGAGGCATGGCATTTATTCTTCACAGCACGTTCCCCATTAAGGTAGTGCCAATAGATCAAGTGCTGAGATGAGCTGTGTTGCGTGAGACGGTGCCCCTTTGAAACAGGAGAACTGATGCGTGGGGGTAAATTTTGGTCTTTATTGTATTGACTTGTTTGCAACGGACCTGGTCTAGCTAATTCTGGAGGTTGGCTCCCATTGACTAGGTACTGTCCTTTCACATGCTGCTACCACAGGAAGGCTGTTTTGCTGGCACTGGGCATAGCCACATAAAGGGTAAAAACAGATGGCAGAGGGGAAGAAGGGAGGGCTGCAAAATGCTGTTGTCACTTTTAGCATCACATTACCTAGAGGTGCAGAAAACTATTTGGTCTTTCTAGTAGATCTAGGCCTGCATATACTATTACATCCTTATATTGAGCTTTTTAGTCAGCTAAGATTTATTTTCTTTCTACTAAAAAGAAAGTAAAATCAAAGGTTGGAAAAAAAGAAAACCATTTATGAAGAAACACAGTATTAGTCCATGAAAAAGAGAACCTGAAGGGACTTCTCATAAGAATAGATGGTGAAGCATGTTTCAAGAAGGATTTTCGGGAGGAGAGATAAGAATAAAACTTAGCAAGGAACTTGGGGGAAAAAATCTTCTGAGGTATCAGAGATACGGAATCAAAATCATTGAATAGGGGGATGGAAGCCCCACTTACTATGAGGAACTTCACACCAGTGTGATTGCCCAGGTGGGAGTAGAAGCTGTGTCTAGCAGAGGATGCCTTTTATGGCCCTGCACTTAACATCTCCTCGTATCCTCACATCCTTACTATTGCTGTTCTTGCCCGTTTGTGCTATGGGCACACGCCTCACTGCAGTGCTCAAGCTTCTTTCTCAGTTAAATGAGCTATAAGAAAACTTATTTAGCCATCTGAAAACAACATGGGAAGGATGTTAGAGGACGGACGGATATTAGATAAGGTGAGCATGTTCGAGCCTGATTTAACAAACTGCTTTGCGTACTTAAGGCAGGGTAGTTTACACTGTACTGAGAGTATTTTAATGTAGATAAGACCTTGAAAGATAGGACACAGTTATAGGGATGGGACACAGTTATAGGAATGGGACACAGTTATAGGAATTAACATCTTATGAGAGTGAGGATGCAGAATGACATATGCATATACCTCAATATTTGATTAGCAGTTATTTAGAGATAATCTAAATGATAGTAATATCATTGCTTGGCTTTTGAGTGATACAGATTTCCTTTCTTTTTCTGAATTTTATGAATTCTGTATTGCCCATTTCAGATAGATTGAATTTTGGCAGTGCCTAGGATCTTAGAGGTTTAATGCAACTAAACAGCAAGAAACAGGACACAGGATGAGATCCCTAAAGCACTATATTTGGTTGCTTATTTCAATGTAGTTACAATGTTTTGCCTTTGCCTGCATGACAGTTTCTTAAGTGCTAGCTTAGAAGATAGATAATAACAGCCCCAACTCTCCTGCTATCCCACAACCCTGGGTTGGTTGACTGTCATTAGCTGAAATCCAAATGCTGAGCAATGGTTATAGTAAAAAAGCAGGAACTTCATGCTTACAGCCTTGCAGAATCTGCGTAGGTCAGTCCTTGTCAGCAATCTGACAATTTACAAATATATACATATATATATATATAATATGGACACTGAAAATAAAAGAAAGGAGGTACAGGAGGCAAAATTTCTTTAAAAAATCCAAAATTCAAGCAGTTTTGTTGTTCAGTTTCTTGCCACATGTTTCATCCCACCCATTTTGAACTTACAATGGTGGGAATGGTCATCTCATAGTTTTTGTCTGTAGTGAGAATGATTTTTATAAAAGTCACGTTAAATCACTAAACTGGAAAAAGAGTAAGAAAAAAAGTAATTCTCAGTTGTATATTATTAAGGAAACAAAAGTTTATGGATGTTCCAGTCCTGAAAACAAGAATTAGATAGACTATTACCATTCTCAACCCCAGCAGAAGTTTTACTATCATGACAGCAAAAAAATACTAAAAAACCAAAGCAGCATCACAGCATCATTGTGTTTCCATACATCAAGAATTATTTCATTCTAAAATATGAATCCCCTCAAGGTTTATATGTTTACAGTTTGTAGGTCACTGGTGATGGAAAGGATAAACAGAAATGACAGTAGACACCCACACACTCCTACCAAGTTACTATCAAATATATTATCAGGAGAATACAGACTGTGAAATAGTAAATTGCTGATATTAAATTTGAGAGTAGAACAGCAGAGTAATTTTTTAAGTTTAATAACATCCTGCTACTATTATTTTCTAATTCTTCATGATAATATTGGTCTTTCAAACAATACATGAGCATTAACCCATATTAATGACATTTTTAAATGTCCTTGTTGATTTGCTGATATTTCTGACAGTCCTAGGAGAGTCCTAAGAGATAGTCTCTTGTTCTTTAATAGATTAGATTACTATAGCAGCCAAAGGGCCCAATTAAGATCGAGAGCCCTTCTGTGCTAGGCACAGTCCAAATACATCCTCTCATGAAGAATATATAAGCCAAAAAAGAAGAAATGCTTGATGAATGCAGATGAAAGAAAGGTATAACCTAATATTTAAAGACTAAAAAATAAACACATCTGCTCCACCACCTGCCATCATTTACTAAAACAAGCGTTTGGAATTTGGATTTGTTTTTCATCCTACATAATATTAATTCTTTTGTTTTTCTTCTTTTTGATCCAAAATGATAAACTGCTCACTCATTTTTGCTTTGGCACAAAAGGACCAAAGCAGAAAGATCAGGATTATTTAATACAGTTTCACTAAGATGTAAAGAACGTACTGTGAAAGTATTTGTCTACATAAAAGCACAATGAGCCCAAGATGATTACTTTGGGACACTGGTAAAAATTAAAGCATGTTTAAGTGCTTTGTGAATCAGGACCTTAATCACATTATACTAGCAAATTAACAAATTAAGTCACAAATGCCAACTAGTACCACATACCTCTTTTTTTACATCAATACAGTCTTGAAGGTGCCCTCACATTGCCGTCATTGCTGTAGCAGGACATTTTTGTGTGGTTTATTTATTTATTTGTTTGTTACTTGTAGGGTTATTTTTCAAGTGGGTCAGCTCACTTCTTTTATGTAAAAGAAGTGTTATATCAATTGTATCGCTTGCCAGATGTATGAATCTTTATTATACACAACATACCAATTATACTATGTAAGTGCTTCTTTAGTAACCACTCTAAGTGCTTACAAATTTCAGAATTAATTTCCATCATAAATTTCAAGTTTCTATATTATGTAAGCATCACTTTCAATTTTTAGACACTCAAAAGGTGAACAGCAGCTTTTAATAATGGCTGATGAATAAGCAAGATATTCAAGTCAGATGGCATAATTTCTCAACTCTAATTTAAGCTGGTTCTCCTTACTGGAGTAAACCAGAGCATTGAATTTATCCCTGATTAGTGAACCTGCATTGATTTTATTGTAAAATAGTAAGATTTTATAATATTGAAATATTATGTTGCACATGTTATGATGTAACAATTCACACAATATCAGTAACTTATAATTAATAAATTAATATCAATTACTTAAGAAGGTATGATGAGAAGAACAGGCTCTGTTACAGAAGAGGGGGGTGGCCTGACTTGGTGGTACCGATGGGCCTCGCCTGCAGACTCTGGCGGGGGCTCTGCACGGGCTGCCCCATGGTTGTGGCTGTGGCTGGACCCTCATGATTGCTACGATCAGCTCTAGCTTCCTCAGACCTGCCATTCCCAATGTCAAGGCCTGGTGGTTCTGACACAGAATCACCAGCGCTCACTGGTGAGACCACTACCCTTCTCCAGCTGAGGAGCAGCCACTGCTGGGGCACAAATGTTCAAGCTGCTTTCATGGCTATAAGTAAAGAGTTGGCCGTAGTTCTTGTGCAGCACCAGCACGCTCATGTCTACATATCCACCCGATCCCAGAAGTGGGTCGGTTTCAGATCTTTCTTTTGCACTTAGCTTGACTCCACGGCACATACAGTTTTGTGCCAGTAAATCCACCACCAGGATCTTCACAGTGGAGCTGCATGAAGCAATGTACCATCTGGTATACTCTGTCTGAGGTCTCAAAATTAAGAGCTTTGAGGCCAAATCCCATGCCTGAACATGCCAAGACCATCAGGAAGACACATTTCCCTCCCCGAGCTCCCCGAAGGGGGCTTCCATTGCTGTAATCCCCGCGAGTACCGTTCCTTTGCTAACCACTGCGCTCAGCACTGCAAGTACCTCACGAGGGCTGCCTGCCCGCTGGGCTCTCCCACAGCCTGGCACCAGCCGTGCAGCGCAGCCTCGGTGGCTGCAGCCCGGAGGATGGAAGGGGACGTGCGACCTCATGCACTTCTCCAGGACCTGAAGTCTCAAATGTCTCTCAAACTGTAGGAAAGGGGAAAAAAGAAGGAAAAAGAAAAAAAGAAAGAAAAGAAAGCAAAAGAGCAGTTTGGAAAGGAAAGAGACCTGTGCTGGAGAGCAAGTTTGCTATTCAGAGGGACCCTGACAAGCTGGAGTAGTGGGCTGGCAGCAACCTCATGAAGCTCCACGGAAAATGCAGAGTCCTCAGCTGGGCAGGAATAGCTCCTGCTGTAGCACAGCCTGGGGGCCAACTGGCTGCAAAGCAGCTTTGCAGGCAGTGACCTGGAGATGCTGGTGGACAAGCAGTCTCATAGGAATTCAGCAGTGTGCCCTTGTGGTGACGAATGCCAACAGCAGAGCCAACTGCATTGGTGAAGTGGCCAGCACGTTAAGGGAAGTAATCATTCTTCATTACTCATCACTTGTGACATTTCATCTGAAGTAATGCAATCCGTTTGGGGCTCCAAGGTACAAGAAAGATACCAACAACCTGGAGTGACTGCAGCAAGGCTAGGAAGAGCACAACAGGGCTGGAGCACGTGATGCACAGCGAGAAATGGAGACAGCTGTGTTTGTTCAACTTCCAGAAAAGAAGGTTAAGGGGAAATCTAATTGCTGTCCTCAAATACGCAAAATCAGAGTTTTTTTTTTTTTTTTTTTTTTCTGAGATGCACAGTGAATGTTGAAAAGACAGGAGCCACAAGTTGTGGCAAGAGAAAGACTGATTAGATGCATGGAAAAAATTATTCTGAAGGCAATGAAACACAGTTTCTTCTTTTTTTAGGTTGTGTTCTACACCTGCCTACCAGGAAGATGGTAGGAAAAGGTTGGTTTGTTATAGACATATACTGTTATTATAGTAATTTATATATAGTAATATAGTATATATAGTATAGTATATAGTATAGTAGTATATAGTATAGTATATATAGTAATTTTAAGTTAAGCAATGTGACTTTGGCAAGGCTTTAGACACCATCTCCCATAGCATCCTCATAGACAAGCTGATGAAGTATGGACTAGGTAAGTGGTCTGTGAAGTGGACTTGAAGGAATAGCAGGTGGATATTTCCATGCCAAGACTAAAGATGTTGCAACTAATCCATTTGGAAAGCTGGGCAACTGGGACTTACAAGCATTGACAGGGCAATATGCCTACAAGGCATAGTAGTGGCAGCTCTTATATTCATATACCAGAAATAAAATCTATTCCAGTAAGTTTCCATCAGAACAAATAGCCATGAAAACTCATTTTGCTGTAAAAGAAGCTGTATTTTCAGAAGGCCAGTGTTCTCTTCCTTTATTTTTACAGATCTGCTTTTCCAACATTCCTATTTTAGTATCACTTAATTCCCATATATTATACTCAGTTATCTGTGAGCCAGTTATTTCAGACAGCTGTTTTTTATCAGTCTCTGCAGTTTGCACCAATCCTGACAAAAAGGGAGTGAGTGTATGGAGGAATGGAACACTTCCAGCATCTGAGACTGCTAATGACACTAACAAAGAGCACAGTTTCTGTAGGCAGCTTAGTGAAACAGATGTTTCTAAAAATACTTGATATGATGCAATCATGGCCAAGAGTGATTAGAAGTTGCTGCCACCTGATGACACTCCAGAAACCTGGACGTGGTGAGCTGTTGGGTTCACATGAGTTCTTTCCAACGGACAGGGATCCCATCTGCACTGAACACCATCACAACATAACCACAACTTGCCCCTTTTCTACCACTTTTGAGAAGAACTAGAAAAATAGACAGAAATGTCATCTGAAATCTAGGGTGACTGAGGGAAGAAGATAAAGAAATATAAGAGATAGGATATAGAAAACATGGGAACATTTTCTGGGGCTGTAGCTGCTGGATCATTCCTTAAGGTCATTTCGCTGAACTGCACATGAGCCATAAACACCTATGCATTATTCTGTTTTGCATGTTAAATACATTCTTCTGTGAAAATTCCCGGTATTTGTGCAGTCCTGATTGAAAAATCTGTATTCTGTACTGATAGAAAATCTATTCACTTCTAAGAAAGCCTTATTAAACTAACAGACGTTCAACAATTCCTGATAGCTCACAACTCATTCTTCTCATTGCCTTACTATTGCACACACAGGGAATAGCTGTTTGTTTCTATAACTGATTGAAGTGTTATAGAGGCCTCAGGAAAATGGAGACTAGGTAACACCAGGCTAATCAGGACTTTTGGAAAAGGAAATTTTTTCCCATTTTATCAAAAGTTAGATGTGTTATTTCAAAGAAATTCTGCTCCATAAACTAAATGAATTATTCACTTTTAAATTATGTAATAAATTTCAAATCTTACTAGATGTTTCCCATTTTACAATTAAAAAATGCTGCAGAGTTGCTATATTTACCATATTACAGAACATCTAACTGGCCCAGCACCATAAATAGGTATATAAGCAGCTTTGCTGATTTCTTTTTCTCCTTAAAAAAAAAAAAAAAATCTTCTTTTGCCTACAGAAGCATTTCTGGGATATCAGTTACAGAAAATGGTAAGTAAGGATCAGATTATATAAAAATATTCTTCTCATCTTTTCCATTTGAATAACTCCAATGGCTAGTAAGTAATAATTTAGATAATATATGCCAAGGCACAATTTTGCACTGTATCAGAATGGTAGGTGGTACAGTAGGCCTTAACTTGGATTCTAGTAATACAAATGTAGTTCCCTTTCTATCACAGGTTTTCTCATGCAACTGTGTAAATTATGTGCATTTCTCTGTTGGAAATGTCTAATGTATAACAAGCCCAAAGTAGGGTGAGGAAAATACATAACTGCAATGGAGGCAAAAGCCATACAGAATTTGATAGCAGTGTGGCACATACCTATCATTATTATCTTTTAAAAGTTTCCTTTTCAGATTAAATTTATGCTTTGAACCCAATACAAAATAAACTACCTTAGCTAATAGTACTGAACTTTATTGTATAAAATTCACTAAGTGTCTGCCTACAGACAGTAACAAACTATGTATCCTGCAGAAGTTTAAACAACTAACATTATTTATAAACTAAATTCATGTCATTTGAACCATAGAATGATAAAACAGCAACGGCCATTGAAGTGATAAAATTAGTCTTGTCCCGGTTATTTATAGAACTGCTCTTCTGCCCGAATTCACTGTTGTCAACTTCTGTGGACAGAGCCATGCAGCTCGTTTAACATTTAAACTAGACATACTCGGTCCTGCCTCTTCCGTCCGTTGACCCAAGCATTTGTTTCCAGACTCACCGAGCTCTGAAGAGATGTGGGTCTGATTGTAGCTACTACAGCCCTAAGGGAAAAAGACACCCTGAGGTCTCACATCCTCCGTGTATTTAGGTTCTGACGCAAAGCTTCTGAATAATGCTCTCTTTTTCTTAAATTAGTATTTCTGATACCAGAAGTATATTACAAAAATACATAAATTAGGAATAATCTTATGCAATATAATGATATAAAAGCACAAAATGTGGCTTCTGTCATTGAATGTAGATGGCAACTAAATAAAGATATTTGAAAAAGTAGTCTCTACGTAAGTGTTTCTGGGGGATTTTTAAGAGTGAGGGAAGTAATCTACCCTGCTGCTTGTCAGAATAGTGCTGAATACTGAAAGGAACATTTCTGTTCACTTAAACAGCATAAATGAATAAACATGTGACAGGAATGAGCTGAGATGAAGAAAACGATGCATTATTCATGCAGCTAACAACACTTACTCAACGCCTAGTATAAGTTGAAACCTAAATTGCAGAACTAGGACACTGAGAGGATTTTCAATCATGCTGAGTTATATTTAAATTTAATCTGTGCCAGAAGTTTTATTTCATGTCTTCACATCACAGCAGAAACATTTCACACTGTAAAACTGCCTCTCACTGACTCTTCTTTGGAAAATAGCCTTCTCCCATAAATTATGAATGTGGCCATTTTTGGAATTGAATGGTAAAAATGTTAGGTTGGCTTAACTTGAGGTGGAATAAACATGAAATGAAGTGAAATCTAAAGAGCTAGCTACCAGTTTAATCCTCTCTGACATGGGTATGAAGAAAAAAAATAAACTGAAAAATGAACAAGCTGCCCAAGAAAAAAAAATGAAGTTGTATTTGCATTTTTTTTAATGGAATATTCATATAACACTGTTCCTGGTATGCTCTGTTAGCTCTAATCTAGAAAAGGAATATAATAATTTCAGGTATATGATACCATGGTTTTCATAATCCATACTGGTCCTAATCTCTCAGGAGTTCTTATTTTCAAAATACAGAAACCATGCTAACCTACTAAACTGAGCCACTGCCCAATTTACTCTCAATAGCAAAGCAGAAAACCTTCTCTTCTGTTTTACCAAATATGGCCTGTAAAATGATAACCTTCCCAAAAAATGCACCTCAGAACTTCACCTACCCTTAAATACCCAAGGAATATGTGTCTGAAAAAAAAAGAATATCAGTACAACTACTGTCTTGAAAGAAGAATCTGATTCAGTGAGGAATGACAGCTCTGGATCTCCCTCTCAGGACCGTTCAAGATCCTGTACTCCACCATCTTGTGGAGTCCACAGGCTGCAGCCAAGGCTGCCCCCAACCTTCACGTCCCTGGCCATAGTTTGCAAGCATGAGGTCCAGCAGCACCTCAGTCACAAGCGTCAGAAGTTATCGTCAGCGCCCTCCAGGAATGTCCTGCATTGCTTGTGCCCTGCTGTTTTCCAGGGCCTGCAAATACAAGCTTTCTTCTAGGTGTCTAAAGACTTCATCTACATTATTGCTCCTGATCAGGTGATCTGTAGCTGACACTCACCACATCACCCACCTTGGCCTGTCTTCTACCACCTCTAACATCAGCTCTCAGCTGGCTCCTAATCCATCCCAAGGCAGAGCTCCATGCGATCCAGCTGCTCTCCCACATAAAGGGCCATCCCTGCTCCATCAACATGAGACCTTGAACAGGCAACATTGACTTTCTCTTGCACTGACAATTCCTATGCCATTGAGACCCGTTCCTGAACCTCTTTCAGACCTGAAGGGATGTGTGAAAACACCATGCCACATTTTCCTTTAGAAACAGCTTCTATGCTAAATTTCCCCTGTCCAGTCAAATAGTGTTTGCAAGAGCGACTAAAGTACTCGTGGTTACAGGTTCCTCGTGTCTAGAAAAAGGCACGTACTGTGGTAACACAGTTAGAGAACTTCCAGCAGCTAGCACAGCTTTCAGACAAGGACTTCATTAGCAGCAATTGCTCAAACGAGTTCTCACCTCCCTGCGCTCACCATAACCCAGCAACTACGGGAGTGAAAAATCATGGCAGTGACATCAGCCTTTTCTGAAAACTTGCACAGTGTGCTTCTATATCAATCCAACTAATCACTGAGCAATTAAGTTTGCCACCTAGACAAACTATTTAAGGGTTATGTAAACCTATCAAGATTATTTGATCACTGGAAAGACAATATTTTAATAATCTGGATATTACCAACATAGCAGGATTGTGCTTTCATGAGAATGAGCCTGACAAAATTTAATTATATGTGTACATATAAGTCTACTATAGATACAGCCTAACAAAAGGAGAGAGAATACAGCCTAACAATACAATAGCTTACAGCATCGCTCTCAAGAGTTTTTCTCTAGCTCTCTTTCTCTCTTTTTTTTTTCCCCCTCTGCATGATTGTTTAGCTATTTTATCTTCCTGCCTTAAAAAAGGTTTCACCTTCCTGGCCTGCTTTCCCAGCATGTGAAGGATTACAGTCTAAAGCATCTCAAGATTTTTTTGACAATTTGCACTATGAAAACTGTGTAGTTGAATGGATTATAGCTCCTAGTAACAATACCAGGGCTTTTTAAATAGACAATTACCTACAAAAATAAAGGGGAGGGTCCTAAAAATTCATGAAATTAGGATACTGAGCTACTTCCAAGACTGTGCTTTATAATTTCATTCCACTTTTTAAAACAAATAGTTGCATAAAAATTAGCATTATGAATAGATAGGTTATTACATTTTAGTAATTCTAGGTTTAGCTTATTAATTTGCCATATATTAGCTAAGTCTAACTTATGACAATTGACTTCTGAGTAGGGCTCTATGCATTCCTTAAAGAATGAAAACATGAAATTACCCTATGTGCTTTTTTTTTCCCCCCTCACTGTAGGGATACAAGAATAATGGCCATAACAGAAAAAATAAATGACCAAGACAGTAGTTTCAGTAGCGATTTCAGTGACCAGCAAGGTCGCATAGTAAGATCTATCAGACCATTTGGAAACCATAAGTCAATCCCGGAGATATTTTTGATTCTAAACTGAAATAGAATGAAAAGTTAAAATGGAAAAAATATCAAATGGAAAATCAGTAACATTGTAAAGAAACCAGAAACTAGATAATTGTAGAAAACAAGTAGAACTATTCCCTTTCCGGAAAAAAAAAAAAAAAAAAGCTTTTGATTCTTATGAATTATTACTATCAGATGATAAAGCATTTGCCAGAGAATTTTGTTTGACAGGAATTTTCTATACAACAGCTCTGCCATTTTGAATGAAAAGCTAGAACCATGGAATTTTTTGATAAACTAAACAGCAATTACGTGTTCTCTGCTTAAAGGATTCACCACTCTAGGACCTCTAAGATAATCATAGTGAGTGCGAGATCCTTGCAAGGCCTAAGAGACAATTCATTTAATTACTTTGCCTGTTCAATTTCACTGGATGAACTGAGTCCTTAGAAAAGACCCAAGTGGTTAATTATTTTCAGTGCTACATACCTAATGTCGTGGATCTGTCTTCGAAGTCATGGAAGAAAAACACTGTGAACAGGATGTTCACATTAGGAAAGGGGTATTAGTCTCTACCAAGAAACTGTCTGGCTGTGTAGATACAGCTGTGTGTCTGTGGTCTACTTTTATTCCTCCCCAAACTTCTGGAATTGTCAAATGTAAAATCTTAGCCTTCTCCTTCCTTTAGTATGAATGAGATAGATTGTTTTTTCTGTGGATCTTAAACAAGAATAAAGAAGCCTTCTCCTTCCTTTAGTATGAATGAGATTGTTTTTTCTGTGGATCTTGAACAAGAATAAAGAAGTTCCGTTCCTGTTGTACGAGGTGATGAACTTGGAAGAGAAACACTGAAAGACCAAAATCCATGGGAGAATCTAGACCCTTTGAAATCATAGGACAGGAGAAGCCTTTTTGTAGGGGAAGGGGACACAAACTCTTCTAAGATGTCTTTTAAGAGACTGTGCGGATCGTGGGGTTTTTTAATCGCCAGATAATGATAATAATGTCCTAAAACTGGAAAAAGATAAGAAAATGGGAATGCTGCCAGTGTTTTTGTTTTGTAAATGTAGGCACATGTAAGTCTCATTTAAACACTTAAGTCCAAGATCTTCTGTTTATTTAGAAAAGGAACAAGCTGGTAGTATTTTATGCTGGCTAGATATGCTGAGTGCATCCTGCATTATCTACATTCTTGTACTTTAGCAATAGTCAAATTACTTTATTAAATTTTCCTGGCAATAGTTTCCAATGAATGAAAAATGGAGGTACTTGGTGCACTTCCAAATCATTAACCAATTGACATGTTCTTTTTGTTGCTCTAGAAGGTTTCAGAGGACGAAGATAGTCTGATCTTCAGATCTCAAAATAGCAAAGTTTTTGACAAGGCTGTTTTTTCTTGAGTATAACATGTTACATAGACTAATTCAAAGTCTGGCCAAATCGCCAGTTTGTCAGATAAAGACATAGTGTTGGCCTATGCTGCTTTGGAGAGATTAAAAAAAAAAAAGAGGTGTGATTCCTATGCTGGCCACATATGAGTCTTAATAAATCTTCCCCTCACTAGCATTTTTAGAAAATGTTGTGCAGCTACTTCCAGGTTCTATTTCCATTGAGTATATTTCACTGAATGCTTCTTTGGAGGTTGCTGCTGCTCTTTCAGCATAACAGCAATAACAGCATTAGCAAAAGCGTGCTGATGAGCTAAGGCAGAAAGGCACACATGGTGTTCCTCTACTTTACTAGACTGAAGTTCTGTTTTTTTTTTCTCATATTATAGGCAAAGTTGAATTAAAATGTGAAATGTTGGTCAGAAGTTTGGAGAGATCTATATTTCACTTAATAAAAAATTGAAAGCACATAAACTTTAATTTCCTAACTCATTCTGACAGGAAACTGCCCAGTAGCAGTTTTAAAAATCTTTGTCAATGGAATTATCTGAGCTGAACCTGAAAGGTCAAGGCTCAAAAATAGCATGCAGGACAATCAGATAAGTGAATCAGAATGGAGGATTTAGCAGAATCATTTTCAGAATAATTTAATCATGTATATTCCTGTACATGACTTAGCTATCCAAAGGAACTACAACCTAACAGCTCAGAATTCTGACTTAAAAGCTTGAGTTTTAGAATAGTTTCTCCTTTACAGATGGAGTGTATATATTATTTCTGAATGAGAAAATGGAATTAAAAATCACATTAGAATATACATAAAGTTGATTAAGCGATTGACTATAAAGAAATACAAACTGTATTATGTATACAGAAACTAATATCAGGAACTCAAAGCAACAACTTCCTTTTATGGATTTAAAAAAAACAAGATTTACTAATTAGTCTGAGATCTAATCAGGTACAAATTTTCCCTAAAAACAGAGCTAATCAGCACTTGAAATTTCTACTTCACGGGAAGCAAAGGCATTTAAAACTTTGATATTATTCCAGACCAGAGAAAACATTGAGCTACTCTCAATATTTCTTATGAAATGAAATTAAAATGCTGTGCTAAAATTCTTTTTTTTTGCATTTTTATTTGTTATTTTATGCAATTCTATGACAGGTACATACTATACATGATATTGGTTGTCATCGATGCATAATATAGTTTGGATTATGTCAAATTTTCATAGTACATTATACCATACTAATGAAGTAGTTCATTATTCTTTTTTATATTAGTTTCATTTAAAAGTAAAAGCAGTTGCTACTTAGCATACAATGAAATAGCTTATTTTCTAATTTCTGACTGCCTAGTATTTTAAGAACTGTAACTTAGTACGAGCTTTGGGCTCTCTTAAGAGCAGCTTCATCATCTCCAGCTTCATCTGGGCTCAGCAATATTTTGCAGAACTAAATGCTCACCATGCCCGAAGTCATCAAAGTTATTCAGGTCTAAGACAAACTCATCCCTTGGACCAGGCAGTTAAGAAGCCAGCGTTTCAGTGGCCCTGCTGCAGATCCAATTGTTTGCTATTTGTGCTGCAGTGAGCTACTGTGATACTTTGATGCAAAATTCATTGTTTTTTTCATTGCCTCATGGCATCATGAAGAAAATATGCTTTTGATCTTTCTGAATACTTCCCTAGACATTTCTTTTTGCATATCCTACTCTTCATGAAATTAGCTGTTATTTTGTCAGATGTTTTTTATTAATCAATCCTTGCCCCCACAGATAAAGACTGGAGGTACTTCTCATTGCTGAAGTGGATACATAATGGATAACTGCAGAGGCACATAGAGATCATTTACATCATCAAATGACATATTCTCCTAGCTCATTTCCAGAACGTGCTCCTTTGATTACCCACACATGTATCTGAGCTCTTCTTAGGCTCTCGTTTGGGTAAAGTAACTGGTTCCTCTAAAATGAAACATGGATGCAGTGAGATGATTTTTTTCCAAGGACTTCAACCTAGAGGTAGTATGGGCAAGGTCACACTAGGCTGTAACCTCTTCACACACTCATCACACATGATTCCCCTAGCCACACCCTCAGTAGGCCAATGCCCTCAAACATGCCTCTTCCACCCTCCCATATCATGCTACTGTCATGTAGCACATATCCATGGCATTCCCTTCATGTAAAAATATCACTCTAACAGCAAAACTCTTACAAGACTGCAGGCATTTTCAGCAAAAAAAAAGCATACATAAAAAAATATATGCCTCCAGAGGGATAGCACATGCAGACAGTGGGGGTGAACGTTATTCTACATGAATGTGGACAGTCCACTCTAACGGAAACTACCAGTAAGATCATGCTATTTGCCTTGAAGAACAAGGGGCTTCTGCCAGGGGTATTAATCATTGCTTCTCTGTCATCATAGTATCTATTCAAAACCTGAATTTTCATCCTCCAGTATGAATGAAATTGATTTTGCAGGTGCATTTGAAAATGAGAGATGGTCTCCTCTGGAGATGAATGAGCTTGAAGACTAGCTACTGGCAGACTGTAATGTCTACTAGCAAATTTGGCATTTTCTGTGAAAAATAATGCTAATTCTAACATTAACAGTGAGGAACATATCTTGCATAAAAGAATAAAGGTTATGTTAGATCTCATTAAAAATAAGGGAACATAAATCGTTGTTTCTTTTATAAGAAAGTTATAAGGAAATTATAAGAAAGCAAAATGAGGACCTTCCCTGGATATTGCTTCAGTTAGAGGAAGATGGGGGGAAAAAAAGGCACTTGAAAAGTAGGTATCATCAAAATGCAGTTATAAAGGCCTTCAGGCTGTAATTTCATGCAAAAAGCATTCCTGTTTTGTTTCTGCTACCCCCAGCTGCTCATTCCTATCTGCATCTTTGGTATAACTCATGTATCCAGCATGGCTTCAAAAACCTAATCTTGTGTTTACACAACTTAAGGGAGTGATAGATTGTACAGAAGTGCAAGGACCCTTGAAACAGCTTTCCCACCAAGGAAAGATACTGCAAAATCACAATCTCATAGGATGATGACAATAAATTTTTATTTTATTTTATTTTATTTTATTTTTTAGTTTAAGTACTGACTACATTATTTGAAACTCTAAAGAATGGATTTATCTTCTTGCAAGGACAGAAACAAATTTTTGTAAATCCTTTATAAGTAAATGGGAGGATTACCCTTAAGACATGTGATTTCATGCATCCCCTTAGCTTTAATTTCACACACAGCTTATTGTTTCAACATTTTTCCTCCATCTGCTTTTATTCCTTTTATTTGCTTCAACCAATTTGCTAGGAAATAGTAATTTTTTGCATACAAACATTCTCTTCTTTACTAACTGAAAAATTTAGAGAATAAATCTGGAGATTTTCTGACTATGTACTGAATCCAGCGGCAGTTGGAGCAACAACGGGGCTATTGCTGTGATTTTAATCCAATGTATGACCAACAAGTTCATGGGGCTATACAATAATTTGTATTAAAAAAAATGAAGCCGTTTTTGCCACTCATAAATATGAACAGAGCAAAATGCATGTTTTGTAAAATATAAAAGACAACCTGCATGTTTCCAAATTCACATATCAGGCTTACAAAAACCAACTGATTGCTGTTGCTGCAAAGGGTAAGATCTTATTAACACTTTTATTTGGTCAGTCCTAAAAGGCTCCTTAGTGAAAAACTGAATTAGTGACTTCAGACAATTGAACCAATGCATTACCATAAAACTGGGACCTTGGGATGCTTAACTTCAAAGGAAGAAAAGCCCGGAAGCATTTTATTTTGAAACTGCAGACTTCTGTTGCTTGGGTTTTGTTGCTAGAATTTTCTTCCCCAGACCTGTCACACAGAAAAAGAAAAGGTTATTAACAATTTCTCTACTCTTTTGCTTTGTTTTTATATAAAGACGACATACTGCTGGATCTGCAAGGTAGCACATTTGGAATTGTTCTACAGCTTTTAAATCAAGCAAGACCAAGAAGGAACTTCAAAAGGAATCAGCTGTTGTCCAAGATCAACTAGGAGCAGCCAATTGACTGACCAGGAGAAATAACTGGAATGCAGAGTGTACCTTTGGTGTCCCATGACGCGAATACCTGAAAGGATGGTGTATATGGGGGATATATATATGTGTGTGTGTGTGTGTATATACGTCAATATATATACACATACACACACTTAATATTTATATGGATTTTATTCTGAACTATGCTAGCATTAGTAGGCCTTTGTATACATTTCCTAGAAAGAGCTGAGTGGAAACGAATAGACAGAGTTACCAAGAAAAATGTTGACTTAATAAAAGATTATTCCCATTGTAACCAGAACAAGTAGTAGGCAGATTAATTAAAGTCATTATTGATGAAATGTCATGTTTGATAGGAAGTGTATTTGTAGAAAAAAATGGCCCAGGAATGTCTTGACAGTAGTTTGAGCTAGCAGTAAACTGTCTTTTGCTCTGGCAACTAGCTTGAATTTTAACTGACATTAAAGTTGCTGGTTCTAGTTCTTATCATTTGAAGGATAATTTTGGGGACTTTCTTATCCCTTCAATATGCATACAAAGATGAGCCACCCAAAGTAATTTTTAAATTTTGATGGATCAAAAATATTTTGTACAACCAGAGAATCCAGAAAACCCTAAGATTTCACTAATTGGCCTCCAAAGTTCATACATTTCAAGAAAAAAAAAAGCATACTTTGTCATTTACAGTTCACAACCAGTATTTAATCCTGGCACTCATATGTCTATATATTTATTATTTAGTGATATGAGTCATTAATTTGCTTTTATAGTCATCCCTAACACAGAGTTTCAGTTACTGATAGTTCTAATGAGACCTCATTGCTCCTGAAAGAAAATAGCAATATATCATCCTTGTAATGTGTTCAGAAAATCTGTCCTCTTCGGAGGCAGGAAAATGATTCAAACATGTAACCTACGAGGTTGAAGAGATGGAGACAAGACCATAGAGCATCCTTTGTAGATGACAACTTGTATTAAATAGTTTATAACAGTGAAGAAATTCCTGTAAAGAGCTCTAGCTTTTCTTAGTCAAAATTTGGTCAAAATTATTGTTTGTGAAAAAAAAAAAAAAAAAGGAAAGGAAAGGAAAGGAAAAAGGAAAGGAAAAAGGAAAGGAAAAAGGAAAGGAAAAAGGAAAGGAAAAAGGAAAGGAAAAAGGAAAGGAAAAAGGAAAGGAAAAAGGAAAGGAAAAAGGAAAGGAAAAAGGAAAGGAAAAAGGAAAGGAAAAAGGAAAGGAAAAAGGAAAGGAAAAAGGAAAGGAAAAAGGAAAGGAAAAAGGAAAGGAAAAAGGAAAGGAAAAAGGAAAGGAAAAAGGAAAGGAAAAAGGAAAGGAAAAAGGAAAGGAAAAAGGAAAGGAAAAAGGAAAGGAAAAAGGAAAGGAAAAAGGAAAGGAAAAAGGAAAGGAAAAAGGAAAGGAAAAAGGAAAGGAAAAAGGAAAGGAAAAAGGAAAGGAAAAAGGAAAGGAAAAAGGAAAGGAAAAAGGAAAGGAAGGGAAGGGAAGGGAAGGAAAGGAAAGGAAAGGAAAGGAAAGGAAAGGAAAGGAAAGGAAAGGAAAGGAAAGGAAAGGAAAGGAAAGGAAAGGAAAGGAAAGGAAGAAAAAAAAAGCCATGTGTAAGAATATATTGGAAATATATAAGGAATAAAAATGTCCATTTGTCCCCTGTTGTCAATTACTAGGTAATTTGCCCTCCGGGAAGCTGGTTGTTACCATTATCTGAGTTCTGTTCATTATGACTATTTGTTTCACCACCCTCTGAAATGATCTGTGAAACTATCACAAATTTAGAGTGAGAAGAGCAGTGCAAAGTGAGTAGGGTAAAATCATAGTATATATATTTTTTTCTGATCTATAAAGTTTTAACAAATGGAAAAAACATAGTTACTGAAAGCAAGAAAAAATATAAAAATCTCATCATATAGAGACAAGATCAGAAAGACTTAAGCCAGTATTCCACAAAATTTAAAAGACACTGCTGTGAATCTAGATTTACTGTTTCCTGAAGTGCATTATTAACAAGAAAAAAGAAATGAAATAAGGAAAAGCACAGCACACCAGTTTCTTGACCTAGTTACCTCCAATGTCCCTTTCCTAAGGATGTATAAGGCAATGGAATAATCTACCACCAAGAAGGAAAAAGCTCAAGTAAGAGAATGATTGAAGCGTTAATCCATTCATCCTATTTATAGCAAATCATTTCCCAGTGTCAGACTATTAATGGGCTAAAAATGAGAAGGAAGCTGCAGAGTCTCATCCCTCACCCAGTTCCCTGCCATGCACTAAATCACAGCAATATTCAGCTAACTGCTCTTTTGTCCGAGGGAGAAGATGTCCCTCTTGTTTTCAGTCTGACCAAGACTCGGAGCCTCAGCAGGGCCAGGAAAGACACTGTCATTATCCTCGGGCATCTCTGCCGATTTGCAGCCTCACTCAGCACCACACAGTGGCGGAGACACAATATTGCAGCTTCCAGTTGTAACCTGGGAACAGTTTGCAGCTATTACCTGGTATTTCTTCGGCTTATTTTCCTGACTTTTCTTCATACTTCCATGTGAGTCGCTTCTTCCACTGCTTTATACACACACAATAGACTATATTCATTCAAAACAGCCTCCTTACCAATCTCTTCTGATCACAGTATATGAAAATCTGCTACTCTATCCTATTGTCAGTTTACTTTCTATTAAATCACAACTTCACAGACAATAGTGTCACTCTGCAATAATTCAATTTCCCAATCTTTACTTCTATGGAAATATTCTTTCTTAATTTCAAAAGAACCCCTACTGTTTGTTTTCCTATCTATATCTTCCCATAACAGCTCACCTAACAAAAGACAGCCCTGCATGCTTGTAACATAATGTCTGACAGAGAAGGTATCATTACATTTCATACAGACACAACAGCTGAAAAGTGAAAGGCAACCAAGGAGAAGACAGCTTAAGATTGCTAATCAAAACCTAGCTGCTTATAACTAAGATATTTAATACCTCAGATTTGTGTGTAGCTCATTTTCAGAAATCTTTTTTTAAGCAATACTTTAAAATGTGTTAAAAAACAAACAGCTACAGAGTTTATATATGCTAAAGTTAAATAGATGTGCATCTTTAGTAAATTAAAT
This sequence comes from Tinamus guttatus, assembly GCF_000705375.1. Next base: position 140,742 of record NW_010577155.1, on the reverse strand, counting down.
GTGTTGTAACGATATATTCTGAAAAGCAACTAAGCCCTAAAATATTTCTAAGTGTCACTATGCTGCAGCGTGACTGGTGTTCAGCCAAATCTTACTCAGTCTACAAATAAGCAGAGATTCTGGCAGAACGCTCAGTACAAACGCACCTTGATTTTGCAGCACTTTCACTGTCCAAAACATGCTGAGCTTCAGACCAGGCTTCCAAGCTCTTGTGCTTGAGCTGGAATTTAGGAGGATTGAGGCACCTGGGTAAATAGAAGGGTAGAAGAAGCGCTAGCAGCTGGAGTAACATTCTCGGGATCTGACTTGTCTTGTTTTGATGCAAGGTGAACTTTTTGCTTCTGTCTAAACATTTATTAACTCATAGTGTTTTTACTAGCTAAGTGTTGTTTTATATTTATACACAAATACAATTGGTAGATCCCAGTAAAAAGCCTTTTACAAATAACTTATCACCATCCCAAAAGTATACTATTTGCAAAAATAAAACTGTAGTAAAATATAGTTATTTCCTTCAAAACATTACTCACATCTCAATTACTTAGTTTTGGCTCAAGTCTTAAGAGCATTTATCATTCCCCAAGGTTAATCAGAAGCACAAGTTGAAAGCGGACTTCAATCTTGTCAAAACTTTCTAATGCATTTTGAGCAGTGTGGGCCCTATTACCTGCCTGGTCCTAGAGCAGCAGCCCCAGCTGAGAGCAGCCAGTGCAACAAGGAGGAAATGTTAAGAGCTGATCACACTAAACTGCCAGGGGATGGCAGCACCTACACAACAATTCCTGCGATGGAAAACTAAATAATAACAAATGCTATTTTTGCTTCTTGGGTAATTGTCATAATTAAAACATATAAAGGTTCATTATGAATTTCCCTCCATCCCTTTGATTATATCCTCTCTTTGTAATTCCAACAGGATATTATATACATAAATTTGCAGCTTCATTAAAGATTTTCTTTTCCTGGACTAAAAACAATTCTTGAAATGATCAGGCACAAACATGAAAAATACTAGTACTTTGAATACTGCTACATAACTTACCTTTTCAAATTACAAGTAACATCTGAGAAAAAAATACAGAGTTCCACAAAATATATCTACATTTATTTTTATGAAAGCTGCCATTTCCCTCTTTACTTTGCGGACAAAACATACAAGTCAGGACTCCTCCAGAAGACATAGAGCTAGATTTTCTATGAAGGCTCCAGGGAAGTCTGAGCACCATATAGATTTCTCAGTAGATTAAATAACCATTATTTTACATCTAGTGCTCTTAGTTAAATACACAGTGTATACAGTTTTGGTAGAGATGCATAGAAAGCACAAAATAAAACATTTCATAGTTCAAACTCAAGGAAGACAAATATACTTTTAATTTAAAGTAATTTTTAAAATTACAGACAGGAAATATCTTTCATTCATATATATTTGTACATATTTATAAACCTTTAATTATTATCAAGCTAAACCAGCTTCAGAGGAACATTTCTTTTGTACTGCACATCAGCCCTGGCCCTTCTATAGATATATGAATTGCTGAGTCTAAAACTACGTTTTTGTCAAAGTGTGGTTAAAGGTAGTTATTTTAACATATGCAATACAAAATTAATTGCAACAGGCTTAAAATTGGGCACGTGTATCAAAAACTTTGTGCACTTTGGTGTTGAGACACAAGTAAAGAAATACCCTCTCCTACACCTCACTGCTGCCTGAAGCAGGTAGGCTCCTTTCCCAAGCCTCCCATGCTGGGATCACACACTTCCATCCCAGGAAGCTCAACCTCACTTTGCAGCCAGAGACCCAAGTTGGCTAGAGACCTTTGGCATCAAAACAGACACTACTTGAGACTGTGAGGCTGCCCATGCGGTACCTGCCTGTCGCTCCTTGCTCTCAGTGACCAGTTCTGTAAGGGCAATGCATTCGCTTCTGCCTCTGAACCTGTCTGCAGGCCTCCCCAAAGCTCCTTCATCTTTATCCCACCAAACTGCCTGTGGAGATGATAAGGTCCCTCTGGGTGCTCGCTGGTGGTTGGCCTACCCTCCAACACCAGGAACAGTCTGAATGGAACTCTGTGTTGATCAAAGGAGCTGGTTTGCTTGCTTTAAATCTTTAGATGGGTTAGTTTCCCGTAGTATTTCCATAATCCTTTTAAGCTGGATGAGGATAAGGCACTATAAACGTATTGCTGACCCTTGATACAGCTGAGCATGTCAACTGAATATTCACTGCTTGTAGAGGTGCTCAGCCTTCCGCTGCTTCCTGCAGTAGAACATCAGCGCTAGGGCCTGCCTCCCTCCCCGCGCTGCCGAAGCTCCAACGAGAAGGAGCAGTTCCACCACAGCGCCGGCAGTGAGCAACACGCCGTCGGGGCTGCTCCTCCTCCCTGAGCTCTGCGCAATGCCAGGCCCAGGTCATGCTCTGAGCTGGCAAGCGCCGATGGCACCGTGACTGCTCAGAGGGAGCAGTTACGAGACGGTGGCACCTCTCCAGTATAGATACGGGGCTTTCTCTTCTCCAGCGGGGATCTCCTGACCTGGGGATCCTTATAACTCTTCTAAGAAGAGGGGAACACACACAAGCGAGGTCAGTGACCACAGAAGAGCTGCCGGGCATTAATGACAGTTTTGTTTTCTTAGTGATAAAAAAGAAAAGAAAATAACTGTCACAGAAAAGTAAATAGAAGTGGTTTTGCTGACGGTGAGATCAAAACTGTAACAAAGCGCCAAAGGATTTCCAGTGTTGGTGACTAGCAGACAGAACTGTAGGCTCTTTCTCATCTATGCTGACTCAGTGTGCAGAGGCCACCTTTGAATCTGGCATTACTGGATGGCCAACAGGCTGTCACAGCCACGTTCTGTTGAGTGGAGAGCAGATCCAATGTCCAGAACACCTGTGCATGTGGTAGGGCAAGTGGGGAGAGAGAGAACCTTATAAAGGGGAGAAACACTGCCTCTAAAAGAGCCAGGGGGAACCAAAAGTGAATAAACAGCTGAAAGTTTCAGCAGTCTCGCTGAGGCAATTCAATGAGAACCTGGTTTCATATTTTAAGACCTTTCCATTCCATGCAACAGAAACTGTACACTCATTGCTATAATTATCACTATAATCATTTGGATTTTTTGAATGCCTCATTGCTAATTGCTGTGAACAATATAATTACTTGCATGCTGTAAAAATTTAATCTGGCACTGATTTAATTATTTGTTTGTGCTATTTTTCAACCACACATATGACAGTGAGCAATCCTCTGTGGTTAGATTACACCAGTTTCATCAAATGTTTTGCAGACTACTTCTCCGAATCACAAATACACTTAACATCCAGTGTTAATCATTTTCTGATTCCCACAGTATCCATTTCATAGTAATGAAAGTGTCAAATATTTCAGATGTTGCTCACAGTTCTGATTTCCAAACACAATTTCACAACTGGAAAAAAAAGACTGAGACTGATATGACCATTATGTCTCGAAAAGTAATTCCTCCACATTCTCCATTCTTGTTGTCATAATTACAATAGAAAACTAACCTGTTGGTGACACTACAGATTTTCTGCTAACTAATATAATCAGGCCAGTCAGCCCCACCTCCGTCCCCGGAAAAGTGATGGAACGGCTCATACTGGCCATTGTCTCCGGGCACATGGAGGACAAGAAGGTGCTCAAGAGTAGTCAGCATGGATTCACCAAGGGGAAATCATGCTTGACTAACCTGATAGCCTTCTATGATGGAATGAC
>NW_010577155.1:107058-135806 GCF_000705375.1 Tinamus guttatus | reverse complement strand
ATGCTTTAAACTTAGATTCAACTATCTGCATAGCTTCAAAATAGATTCAGCACATATAGTCTGCCTAGAACCTTAAGGTCTACAAATACTCAAATTAAACACATAGCAAACTAACTAAACACTAGCAACTGAAAGAGGAGGGGAACCAGAAATTCATGACACACACTAAGCAGTTACTCTTAAATGCCAAAGTGGCAAAAAAGAACTGAATGACGGTTGCCCCTATCTTTTCTTCTCAAGCTTTTGATGCACAAGTCAATGGCAATGCATGTTACAAGCATGTGCAATAAGCTGGCCCAAAGATTGTGCTCTTGATCAATCTACAGATGTGGGTAACCACTGGGGATGACTGTTTCTTCATAAATGCCTGGGAAATGTGACAATCTATTTCAAATAAATCCCTGAAGTTCAAACTCAGTTTAATCAAAAGGAGTTAAAAACACACACAAAAGAAATGTTCAGGTGAACTGCAGTCTTATTTTGTGGACCAAGCAGACTGTTGGTTAAAACCTCTTTTGAATACTCATTTCTAATTCTTAGAGTTCTGGCTCCTATGGATAAAAACATGAATAAAAAATGTTAATCCACAAATCTGTGTATACGTTGATACTAGCAGATGCATTATCTTCTCAAGAAGGAATTAGCAGCAATGCAGGAATAAAAAAAAGGGTCAGAGCTGTGTAATTATACGATATTTAAAGATTCATGTAAAATCCTCACTTCAGCCTTTCCTAGCTCACTCTCTGCAAACTATTGTGATTTGGAAATAGATTTTGAAAAACGGCCTCTGCTGATTTACATGCACATCCAGTGTTTCTGAGCCACATTTTCTAGTATTTGCACATGATAAAAGAAAGAGCAGAGAAAATTGAGGAGGAGCAAGTGTAGCGGTAAGTAATTAGTTGCTAAGTCTCCCTTCTCTCATGGGGCAGTTTAAAGGAATACTGAATAATAAGCAAAGATTTCTTGGGTCTCTGCCAAGTTTGAAGTAGCCTGGCTGTAGACAGTAGGAAACCTTTAGTCAAAGAAAATATAATTTAATGTGCACATTTTTAAGAAGACCACCTTTTAATAAGGTTGTCCAATATACTTCTATTTTATGTTGCTTTGCATTTGTGGTACTAAGAAATCGTCCATTAAAATTTATCAAAGACTCTTAAACAAATGTCTGCGTACCTCAACAACACTCCTATTCCCATGGTTAATGGTTTCTGTTTTCCCCTCACAAAAGGCACTTTCTAAAGCTTTGCTTCTTAGGAGTATCTGAAAAACGCCACGGTTGCCAATGGTTTTCTTCGAGGCATAGCTACTAAGCAAAGGAGAGTCCAGTCTTCTTATTTTGATTTTCATCCAAATAAATGTCTGCACACTACAGTGTTATGATAAAGTAGGATTAAAAACCAAAACCTTTTGTAATTTCCATTGCCATATGACAGCATCACAAAGGTCCTGAACTTACAAACTGATTTAGATTTATTTTTCTAGCTATGGTTTAAATTGAATATTTAAATGTAATATATGATTTTAATATTTTTTCTTGCTAAATACTAGACTGTGAATTTTTGAAAGATGATTATCTGATAAACCATGATAAATAAGATTAACTGTGATAATATGAGAGGATTTTGAAGCCTTCCAAAAAGATTTGGCAATCCAAAAAAGTTTCTGTCAATTCTGAGAGATTTTCACAATGCTTGGCAGAATATAGCTCGTAAAATCCCATCTGACCTCTTCCTTATGACAAATATTATGAAAGATGAATGTGTTTTATGGTCTATCTCGTTGGAGTATTTTGTGCAGTAGCATCATCCAAAGCAATATGTGACCTTAAGGCAAGTATCATGATTCACTTTTGTACTGCAGGAGAATATTTAACCTCTTGGATATAAGTGACTGCAAGGTGGCTCACTTCTAGCAAGCTCTTCAGTTACTAGCACATAAATCTGCAGATTCTACAGTTAGTTTTGGACTGACAGTTTGAGGAAAACCTCACTTGCATCAAGCAGTTTCTTCTTATCTATTGGTGCAACTGAATTTTTAGTCACTCAGGAGTTTATTTTCCCCATAAGCACTCCGCTCACAGTGACAGTCACTGCCCATCACATGCAGAAAGCTAGCTCAGCCTCTGGCAGACATATGGACTGAGCATGGAATCAGTGTTACAAGCATTGCTAAACAGGCACAAAGCTTGGACACTGCACAGAAATGCACATCTATTGGTGGAACTGTTCCACACACACATATCCCTCTGCACGGGCCCTGCCTGGAGGTTTAGCTGTCTGGGCTCAGGGCCAGCTTAGAGATAATACAGCTGAGGGCGGCCTCCTTCCTGCTGGTGACCTTGGAAGAGAGAGTGCTCCCAGACTCTGCTGCAGAGAGGCCTCTGCCAGGCCTGACCCCCTGCCACACAAGTTGCTTTTAATCTGAGCCTCTACCTGCCTGAGCTGCAGATCCTGCTCCATCACCACTTTGCCTGTGGTTTGCCATAGGTCTTACTGATTTCAACCCAGGCCCCGAACCATGGACTGACTTTCTAACCTGACCTTGCCCATTTTCATCACTGTGGAGCTCCCTGCTGTTCACTGGGCCATGACTGATCCTGGTCACCCACACCAGGCCTGCCCTGCTCCTCTTGTGTGGGTACTTCAGACTTGGGGTTTGGCTGAGTCTTGTTATCATGCTTGGCTTTTACCTCACCTTCCCTGGAAGAGCAACCTGCCCTTGCAACTCTCTGACAACCTCTTCAGTTGACAGGCTATGACAAAGCAGCTAATTGCAAAGTAATTCAAGATGTAAATTGTATTTCTTAAAAGATAGATGTTCATCTGTGGCAGCATGGGCTTATAGTTTGGATAGATGATAACGTGAATATTCAAAATATACTACAAAACAAAATATGAAAATAGGATGTGTGTGGTTTCTTGACTGAGGTGCAAGCCAATGGCCAGCTTTTCTGAGATCTGAACTGCAAATAAGCTCTGGTGAAGCAAGATATTTGTACAGAGTGGTGCCCTCCCCTTCTCTACATATACACATAGCCAGCCTCACTGCTTATATCGTTGAACCCCTCCAGGAGTAGCCTGCCGTCTCTCTCCTATATGGGCACTCCACATGCTAGACTAGCTATGTATCAAGCACATGGAGTTTACAGAATGTAAGTGTGTAAGTGTGCACACACACTTTTATTTTGACTATTCTTCCTGAAGCATTCCTGTCAGTTAAGCAGGGCTTCAGCAAGAAAGGGGCAAGATGTCTCCTTTCCCTGCAGAAGCACACAGTATGGTAGCCACTACAGTCAGAAAGACACGGCTTTGAGCCCTTTGAGTAAAGACAGAGTAAAGCATGGAACCAAGTCCCCAGCTTCCCAGACCTATGTTCAACCCAATAAACAGGTATATAAGAAGGTCATCATCATTTTTAGTTATCATCTCATCCTATGAAGAAGAAAAAACCTACAGCTGCATCCAGAGGCAGAAGTGAAGCTCTCAGTGTTTTACGTGCTCTTGTGTGAGTGCCAGAAGGAGATCCTTCAAGGTCCGTACTTCTCTGTCATTGGGACTCAGTGTGCTTAGGGAGGAGACATAGATCCAGCTTAAAAGGGGCCACAGAGGTTCAGAGGAACAGACAAACAAGATATTTCATTCTTATAAAATGTCAGTCAGAACCAGGTTAGCAGATCGCTTCAGCAGCGTCCAGTGCAGGACACCCCCAGAAGGTGCTACTGCTCTGGGAGGGAGATATTTAAATTACCCACGTGGAAAAGACACAGTCCAGTCGGTGGAGGTTAACCAGCCTGTGCTATGTGTCTGGCAGAACACAGGAATGTTGCAACGGGAACTTTTTTTATATATATATATAAAGCCTTTTTTAATGATTCAGTCTATTTTGGTTAACATTTTCCAGTTAACATTTACTCACAAATGGATTTTTAAACCAAAAACTATTTATTTTTTGTATAACTGCTATGTCCATATATAAAATAGCTCTCTGAACACTTAATAGTAGAGATTAGAAAGTTAGAACTTACATTTAGTTGCAAAATATTTATGAAACATCTCAACATCTCCAAAGAGTATGCTACTTTAAGAATTTCTTTAAGCAGAGTGGAACATGAAGTAGATATTAACAACAACTTTCCAGTATATATATCTTTTCCTTAATGTGAAAGTGCTAAGACTTTAGGGCAAGACTTTCCAAAGTTGTATTCATTGTAGACCCTTAATGGCCGAGTAGTCAAGCAAGGAGATGCTTAAGAAAACATAAAGTGGAGAATCACCATAGTTAACCCCACAGCAGGCATTGCTGCATTTTTTGGTTGTCATAAAGACTAATAAGGGCTGGAGAAGCAGGTGAGGAAGGTACCTCTCCAGTCTCAGGATGGCACTTGATGTCAGGCTGGCTGCTTCTGCACCTGCAAGGCACCAGACAACCAACATAGGCTCAGCACTACCTGGTTTCAGCCCTGACAGTGACCACACTTAAAGGCTTGAAGAAACTCTGTTTCAAGAATCCCCTCCTTGTAAAGCCATTACAAATATCCATGCTTTTTCTTTTTTTTTTTCCAGAGGAAAAAAATCAAAGCTTATCTTTATGAAATAAAAGACACTGAGCAAGATAATTTCTCACTCACCCTGAACTGAACATTTGCATGGTATCACCAAAGATATTTTCTGCAGATAGAATTTTCTCTTTTACCAGATTTATGATATATGCTTCATAAAACATAAGAATTCCTTTTAAAAACTTCTACCAACTAACAACCAAACCCTATCTGCATCCTTTAAAATATTATGATGAAAATACAGAGAACACTAATATAATATATGCATCACAAAGTTGGTTTGAGAATTTGATGCCAATTGTATATCTCAAAAAATCAATCATTTTTTCCATTAGATCATTGATCCTTTTTTGTCCATAGAGAAGTTTATCTGTTGTTTCAAATAAACAAAATGAACAGAAGGAATATCAAGTGGTTCTGTTGCTATATAAGTTGTCCTTTTTAGTTGAGTTTAAATGTTTCTTCATCATTTTTCCCTTGCTTTATTCTGATTCTACTAGCTCGTCAACTTTTGCACTAGTTAATGTGTGGAAAAGATTATATGCATAAACCAATTAGGGTATTGGAAGTGCTTTCCTTCTGTGAGCTAGAAAACCAGCTTACTAATAGTGAATGAGCTAACTGAGTACTAACAAGGTGGCAAGCTTTTTATATACCAGCAGAGACAACTAGAATAGGCGGGCAGGGAATCTAATCTTTTACATAAGCATTATGCAAGGACATTAACTGGTTCTTTCCTGCAGCAATGACAAATTTAATCCAAATATACTCTAGGTTTCACTCTGTGCTGGCAGTTAATATACAAGGCATACTGATACAGATTATCTTCTAAGCACTTATTCCAATGAAAGCATATTTCTATAACAAGATACTGACAAGGTGCTAAAAACCTAACATCATAGTTTTACTATTCTTCACCTGAGGTTAAAAAAACAATATACTCCCTTGATTATTGGACTTCATTAAGTCTATATCAGTATAAATATACTCAAATATTTTAAAAAGCTTTATTTCTATTCTAGAAGTTGGTGAACCTCAAAGGACTGGGAGATTTAGTTTAGCTTGGGGCTTATTGTCAAAGATTAGCTGATGTACCAAGCCCCCATTTAGCTCCTGCCTGAAGTGAATCTTCCTGTGCTACGTCATCAATATATTAACAAGTAGCTCTTGTACAAATGTTCCCCCTTAACCTCCGCTAAACCCTGCTTATCCTGGGAGCATGTCCCTGGTGCCAAGGTTGAGCAGTTGGACAGATGCTGCGGTTTGCAAATAAATAATCAAACAATATGACAAACTGTGCTTGTTGGGCATGTTTTTTTCTGAAATCTATGGAAAAAAATCCTAACACTATTAATGTCAAAGGTAAGGTTCCCTTTACAAAAATCATAGCAAACACCCTGAGAATAGAAGTTAGACTCAAAGCTGAAAGGAGATGAAGCAGATTCCTATCTTGGCTGTGGTATCAACAAAATACACACATTGTCCACTGTGTGCTGGCTTTGGCAGATCCTTATGGGGTTATTCTGAATGCCAAATAGATTGGGTAGTGTTGTTTCAAAGGAGACCAGACTTCCTGGATGGGAACAGGAATGGTAACTGAGTTTTGCTTTTGCCTTTTTGCCTTTTTTAATTTGCCATGTGTGTTTTTAATCCAAATCATTTAACAGTCAGGCTTCCAAAGCAAATTGAAATAAACAAACAAACAAAAAAGCCAAAACAAATGAACAAACAAACAAACACCCTAATTGTGGATAGTGGACTTTTCAGGAGAACATAGAAAAGCATGAACAGGAAAAATATTCTTGTATTAATCCTAACCACAGTGACTGCAGTCTCTAATCTTCATTTAGAGTTAGAGATTAGACCTATGGTACAGACCTAAGTGCTGACAAAACTTGCTAGGAAAAGGGAAAAGAAAGGCAACGGGCAAGCCAGAGCATCAGCTTAGCTGCAATAGCCAGAAAACTCACACAGTATAGTGGCAAAGCAGACTAAAAACCCAGAAAGATCAAAGAAAAGCACCATCGTCAGTCCAGCATGTAACAAGCAGTGGGCATGAGGGTGTTTTTGAGGCTAGACCTCCGTATGTCTCCGGTTACTTAAAGAGTCACACCACTTTGGCTAAGGGCAGCAGCAGCAGAAAAGGCTACATGTGAGCTAACCTCTCTCTTGAGTGATGATTATGCTGGGTAAGCAGATCCTAGCGATTACATCTGGTTTAGATCAACAACAAGAGACAAAGAAATACCCTGGTGCATCTAATGGGATGTGCATGAGAGGACATAATCCATTCCAGAAGCCTTACAGCTGCTTACATAAAACCATTCAATAAAGAACTGGGTAAGTTTCATGCCACACCGCAGTGTGATTTTTGAGGAGGCACGGTTTCAGGCACACAGCAAAATCAAGGCGAGTCAGCAAAGAAATCCAGGACAGCCCTACACAGTCTAATCCTGCACTGTGATCATGTGGAGATGTAAAATAATGCTAACAGAAAGAAGACTACTTCTGGGACAGAGATAAGCAATTATTAGAAATATCCCCAAATTATCTAATTCAGCTGAAAATAGCTATGAATATGATTCTTCAAAGTCAGTAAATAAGCACCATCTTTTGAGGATGCATAGATACCAAAAGAAAAAAAAATCAAGAATTTCCAGAAACAGGATCTTCCTAAAACAGTACAAACACAAAAGGATCCAAGCTATAACAAGTACTGAAGAAAAGGAACAGAAAAAGAACAAAAGAAAGAACAAAAGAATCCTCAATGGTATCACAAACCCCGGCAGCTTTATCTAGCTAGAGATGTGTCACACCAGAAATGCCTATAAAAAAGGGGACATCGTGCGATCTGCTTGTGTGCTATATAACCACCCCACAGATGCTGTTTTCAGGAACAAGTCTCAGTAAATACATTGCACCTCCGCTGAGCCACAAAAGGTGATCGGAAGGAACCAATTGTGTTTCCTGGGAAAGCATGAAACAGAGCCGAAAACAAGTTGCTTATAGAACTGTGAGATCAGAATCATTTGACAGGAGGACAGAAGCACGCACACACTTCCAAGCAAAAAACACATAAGGGAAGTTCCAAGGCAGGACGCATTAGAATTGAAATTACAAATCTGCAAATCTAATTCTACAGCTAGAGGAGAACATTGTATCTCGAGCGATGCAGCTATACGGTAGGTGCTTTACCGAGATGTTGAACAAAGTGCTGTGTACTCTTACAAAGAGACAATCAGTCGAGATGACTCTTAAACCAGAACAAGATTCCCAAAATGCTCTCATGTCTGTGGACACTGGAGGAATAATGAAAGTAACACCTTCTATTCCTGTCGACTCCTAAAAATGATTCCATCAGTGCTGGAATGAGAACAGAAATTAGTCACATGGATCAGACATACTAATTTTCTTTAAAAGGCAGATTAAATAAGTGATGTGCAAGCACAATAGAAGTCACAAAGCAAACTGAAAAAAAGGTTCAGGACTGTGCTGAAGCAAATACAACTATGCATACAGAAACATCACGTACAATCAGGCACAATCCTGCACAGTGTGCCAATTTTGAAGGAAAAAAAAGCCACAAATAAATCCACCATAATTTATTTCTGCTGATTCTTCACATTAAAACCTTTGGATATCGTAGAGTTGGTAGTGTCTAGCAGCATATGCCTTAACATTCTTCAAACCACAGCAGCACTGGCCTTGCGTGTGTTTCAAGCACTTTCTGCTAGGCAATGAGTTTCATACAGAGACTGACCTCAAACTCCTAGTCACTTTTTTAGATTCAAAATCCTTGATGAGTCACACTAAGCTAAGTCATCTCTCAATTGCTTATTTATCTAAAAAGAACCTCACCAACAGCAACTCCACCTCTGTGGCTGCAGACATTGCAAGAGCTGAGAAAGAAGAGAGTTGTTCATGGAAAATATGATAAATGTATTACTAATGTTACTTTCATAATACAGAAAAATGCTTACAACTAAAAACAAAACAAACCCAATGGCAGATACCATGCTGAGGCAAGTCATAAAATACTTCAGAGAAAGCAGACACAGGTAACAGAATAGGATCAAGAAATTCGAGAACAGTTCTGAAAATACATGGTCAATTCACTGGCCAAATTATGCAATGAAAGAAGGGATATAAACATTGTTAGTGGCCTGGCCTGAGCAAAAAAAAAACTGTGAGAAAGAAGTAGGAAGTTTAATAGAGTCATTTTGTGGTCCTCACAGTGGATAATTAAATAAGCCGTATACTTCACTACTGCATTTTTAATATGGCACAGACGGTCACCACCATCTTTTAGGCAACAGACTATATTCCCCAGGCAAGGTACAATCTGCTATTCCCACCAATTTTCTGCAGGCATTGTGGAACAAGCTAACTTGGCAACTGCTGCCTAGTGCCCCAAGGAGGATACTGCCCACAGCTTGCTTCACATGTACAGGTAGGTGGGCTTTGCCGCACAGCAGCAAAGGCACTACAAGCTCAAACCCTAGATTATCTTCTAATAATTGAAATAAACAAATAAGTACTCCCTAATATCAGAATATTGCAATATTTGTCTATCAACCATCACCTGTTATTCCCTCAATGATATTGAAAAAGATAATCTACAACCATTATTATTTGTGGATATCATGGTGGAGATCAATTTCTATCAATCAAAGGAATTTTCTAATTAGTATATTTAGCAAGCTGTGAACAAATCAGGGCACTTCAAGAATCCTAAATTCTGTGTATAGGAAACATTAGAGACCGCCCATACAGGTGATGAGGTGGTATCTGAGAAGCTGAATATGATAAAACTAGATTAGGGCTGCTGCTGATTCCTCTGACATCCCTTTGTTGGGTGCCATGATATCATAATAATAAATCAGAATGACTCTGTTTAGCCTAGTGACCTTCTCTTGCAAGGCAAATCTGTGCTAGAGGTCTTTACTTAGGGCAGAACAGAGCAAGGCATCACTGCAGCAAAGCATCAACATAAGGGATAGATGATTTAATACAAACTGTGTAGCCTGGCAGGAACTCCCAAGATACAGAGCTCTGTTTTTCACTTTCAGCATGACAGAGAACACACTGCCCTGTTCTCAAGCACTCATTTAACTATTATGGAGTGCCAATATCCAAAGAAGTTGTCATCCACAGTTGAAATTCACAGCTTTTACTAAGTGATGTAATAAGAATTCCACTCAGATTTCAGCATCACAACATATAAGAAGTGTGCTAGAATGGAGTTTTAGGTCTGGTTTTAGGGCAACAAAATATTTTAGGTCACAACTGTCCTCTACATACACATCACACAGAAGACACGCTAGAAGAAACTTGTGGACCTTAACATATGCACTAAGTGCTGTACAACATGCTGCTCTAAGAGAATGCTCTGTAAGATGTTACCCACCAAGAAATAAGATGTAATGGCAAAACATATGTTGTAAAAAGGTGAGAAAAGGAAGATGTCAAGAAACATAGAGAGACAGATTATCTCCATAAGTACTTTCACTTGAAAATATCCAAAATCCTAAGGACGTATCATCACAGAGCAATAATGATCAAGATACTGGTTATTTTTCCGTTTTTTCCTCCTGAGTTTCCCTCATGTTGTTCCCCTCCCTCCTTTCCATCCCAGATCAAGGAAGGAGACAATAAAAAGACACTAGGAGGGAATCGACAGCTGCGTAGTCACTAAGTCTACGTAGGTGGGTTCTAGGGAAGAAAGGGAGTAGTGGTACAAGCCAGACAGTGACAGTTGAACAAGTTTTAAAAGAGGAAATACGATGTAATGATTTTGCTTTTCCATAACTTTTAACTTATCTTTGCTTTCGAACTAATTTCCTTAGGTTCATCATTAAGAGACTGTTCACAATGGAACTGCATAGTCATACAAACTCTGCTCTTCTTTTTGTAAGCAGGATAAAACCCTGCATTAAGCAATTCTTCACCCTATATAACTACTACTCAGTGCTATGTATGTAACATGCAAAGGAATGTTTGTGATTTGAATAGAAGCAGTTCAGCAGAGATGGACGCCAGTGAAATCCTGAGTCTTTTAATTAAAAACAATGTTTTGAAGAGAATTCAAATTCACTGGGCTGTCAGGGCATCCCAAGTTCAAAACCATGTCTATCCAGATAGGGGTGGGGGACCTTATAGCCCACATAGCCCTGTAGCTTACCGGTTCCTAGATAAAGAGAGCTAAATTATAATGCCTGAGGATCTGTCCATACTGAAGTTTATTGCTGGCAGGATGAACTAAACCTCACGAGCTTCTTGTTGCCACAACTGGAGCTCTTCAGATCATGAACTGTTTTGTTTCAAGCTAATTTAGGCGTTGCATACTACACTGGCTTCCGGAGTAAGTTATGAAACATGGGTAATAATAACAATCATGTACTCTCAGCCTTTGCGCAGCACTTACTGAAAATGTCAGCAGTCAGTAACTACAGATAGAAAAGTGAATTCCACGTGCAGGAAAGAGCATAAGTGCTGCAGTAGGGGTGTAATATGGCTCATCTATAGCAATATCTAGGGGCACAATTAAAATGGTGCAAATCATGATGAGCATTAGGGCAGGCTAATTTAGCATACTCATATCCTCCTAGCAGGACCACTGTATTTACTCCCTGTTTTCAGAGTACCTGATGGACATCAGTGTTGTATAACACTAGTAACTGATCTTGGCTAAATACGCACTGAAATACTGAATCGGTTGGCGACCGATTCAAACTAAGATGATATACTGGAATTGAATGCTATATGATGACATGTAATTACCTTAGAGCATTTCTTTGCAAAAGGCATCTACATCCTTGTCCATTAGGCAGTGGAGTACTGGAAGTCCTGCAAGGACTTCTGTTACAGTTCTGTGCAACCTCTGCTTCTCTACACTGTGCCTCCACATCATGCCCACTCTGTATCACTTGAGAGAGATTTTCTGAGCGTTATCACAAAATATCATGCTAATTTTACCACTTGTTATCACCTCTTGTACTTGTTTTGTACTTGTTCTCCCTTCACGGTTCTTCTAATGAGGGAGGTATGTGCCTTGGAAACTCAGCAAAGGAAGTCAATGCAAAGAGCCCAGGTAGAAGCACAGCAGATGAAAACCCTGTTGAATGTTGAATGCGGCAGGTGTTTAACTTTGGAAGCATCAGCATAGGCCAACCTTGAGTGGAAATCAAAGACAATATTTTAAGTTTGTAATATTTAATTCCGCAGATATGAACTTGGTCAGTAGATCCAGATTTTAACTATTTTATTTTATTTACTTCACTTAGAGCTAAATTTCACTTTGCCAGGAAATACTGCATTTAATAGCTTACCTAAATGAAATCTACTACGGTTCTTTCTTAATTGTTAACTTTCTAAGTGATCTAAGTATTTTGCTATAAAATACAGAAATACAGAATTCTATCAGGTTAAAATACAAAACAAATAGGAGTATATCAGGTACATTATCATTTGGAATTCTTTTTTTTTTTCTAATCTATGTGGTAACTTCTATTTATTCATTCATCTTTCCATTTTTAGATCTTTACAAAACCTCTCCAGGAGGAGTTCTGTGGTTGGGTTTATTCTGTCTATAGGAGAAATGGCCCACAATCATGAAGAGATGGGGTTAAAGAGATCACATTGACAACATGACAGATGAAGATAGACAAGATTTTAAATCTGAAACACACTATGAAAGAAATAGGGGTTGCAGATATAAGAAGCATGGATGGGATGGACAAATTACTAATAATTAATTAGGATAAGAATAAAATCACCCTAAGTTACCCAGACCATTTAATTGTCAATTGTCCAAATTGTTAATTGGAATTCCTGGTACATATGGTATCAGCAGAAATACAATACTGATGAAATTTTCTCATCGTTTTTGATTAACCAAACATGGCATCCTTGAACTACCGAAATAATCTGTAAATAGTTCTTAAAATTTATATTAAAAAGTTATGTCAGATAAAACACAGCGGTGCTATGTCTGTCACAGTGTTCTAAGTGTTTTCTGTAATAAGCAAGGAAATGCATAGTATAATTTAGTAGTGTAAAATGCCCTGAGGGTAGCAAAAGTATTTTCAACAAAGAGAAAACATCTGCAAAGACATTTATAGAGGCATGTGATAAACAGACTCATGCACTCAAGAAGATAGAACAACATTCTTTTCTGGTGAATTAACAAAGTTACCATATATCATAGCTTAATTACTCGGTGTTTCGGATTAATTGGATTTTTTATTTATGCATTTGTTCTGTTTTGTTTTGCTTTTGTGCACCAATTCTTCTCAGTGATATAACATAATTCAGTACTATGGTTTAAAAAGTAGCTGGTCAAATTTCCAATGCAAGCCAACTAAGTTCTGTTAAACTGCTATTTCTGTGTAGCTTTTTCTAATCAAAGGTTTTCAAAGGTTGTTGTGAGGATAATCTAGGCAGAGGACTGAAGAGCTACATTTTTTAAAATTTTCTTATGTAAGTATGATGGCTTAGATCCAGTTCTCCTATTCTGAAAGCTAGTCTGAGTCAACAACATAGGAGACGTTTTGGAGAAGTTACAACAAACTAAAAATGAGTATTTTTCTTGCTGCCTTTTTTGCCTTACAAAAAGTTTCTGTTTTGAAAAATCTTTCACTGAAGATTATTTCAGAAAATGACTTGTGAAAACAAAATAACTAATAAAACATGGTATTTTTCCTTAGAATTTTTTGGACATCAAACATGCTGTCACAAGACTGCTAGCTAAACAACAACTAACAGAGCTATACATGTTTGCAGAGATAGCAGTTAGGATTGTAGGTGAGATAACAACTAGAATAATTTAATAAAAATAATAGAGATAATTATTAGTTTTAAAAATCAGGGGGAAAAAAGACATTTTTGGACCTCTGCTGCGAGATGCTTTCTCAAGGAAATTGAGCGTAACACTTATCCTGGGACATTTAATACTTGCAAGTTGAACTCCAAGTCAATGCCCTGTGCACAGCCTTGCCCGGGCAGAGAGAAGGACTGCACAGCTTTAAGAAGGATCACTCATGGGTTTTACTGAATGTGAACTCCCACTCACATTCCAAGTTCAACAAAGAATTTGAATCAATTATTATGTAATCACTAGTTATTTTAGTCACTGCTCATTTGGTCGTATTTTAGTCATATCAGAGCGCTAATGAACACAAATCATTTCATAGGCAAATAAGATAAAGTTTATTGGATGAGTAGCATCTTCCACAAGATCAGCTGATATAGTTGGAAAAAAAGGACAAATTTAGAGTACCTAGTTACTTTACCGATATTGAAATAGCAGTAATTTTTACTTAATTTTAAATTAAATTATTACCTTTTTAAATAAAAAGGTGGATCCCCTGTGGCAAGGGAGTAACTACGACATCATTAATAGGGCAAAGAATGACAAGAAAAAAACAGTACTGCTGCTGGTAATATAGAGGCTCTTGTGAAATACAAATAAATGATGTGGAAATGACTAATTAAAGACTTTCGAAAAAATAAAAATAAAAACAAGCAAACACCATGGACTTCAAGTGTTATCAGAAACAAAAAAAAATCCTCTTTTCAAAAAAGAACAAAAACAAACAAAAAAAACACCCAAAAAACACCTCACAAGAAATAACTTCCTTGGTAATTTCTTTCCAGAGGGAAAAGAGAAATATTAACTCTGAAGAACTGTACAAAATCAAATCCTCAAACCACTCAGCAAATCTTTTAACAGGTTTTGGCAGATAATACCAGGAAACATTTTTTAAAAGTCTCATCCTCCACAAATACACATATCAAAGTGTTATTTGTCAGAAAGGTAAAACATATCAATTCTATCTGATTAAACTTTGGTTGTTCAAACTTTCTGTATATCTTTGAATTTACATCTTGCAATCTTCCTGTTTTCTTAGTTATTTTTCCCAAAGTTCAATAGTTGGTCATATACCCAACTAAAAGACCTAACATATAAATCCAAGATGCAGCAGGAACTGCCATAAGTGATTCATTGGATAATCTCTGACCCTGTACTCAGATCTTTGTCACAGCATGACATTTCTACTAACAGCATATTTTATAAAGCAGCGTACTTCCAAAAAGACAGTGATTCTTGTCACAACAACTTTAACATAACAACTGTAATTTTCACTGAGTTTTTGGAAGAGAGGCTCATTTCAATGTCAAGAGATGCATCTCTTCTAAAGATTTTATTTTTGTCTTTTAAAGCTTTCCACTAGAATATCAGCTACATACTGGTCTTTAATTCTTGTCCAAACAAGTCATGCTGCTGCCAGAGGGCAGTTAGTTCCACCCAAAAGCAGGACAAAAAAAATCCAGTCCTCCCTACATGATTTCCTAAATACATGCTGGGATGAAAAGTACACCCCAGAAGTATGGTAAATACACACCTTAAACACAGGAAAAGTTAAAAGTGTAACTTTTGTCAAAATTTCCAGCATGTACATAGTATTTTACAAGCGTAACTAAAATCCTAGTTGTGTTTTCAAAGACAGAGTGAAGTCATACCAAAATACCAAAACTACTCCAAAAAAGTCGTTTTGCACTATGACTAAAAGCTGCATAACGCATTCTTTTCAGCAAATAATAGATATGCAGAACTTGGAGATTGAGGGATGTGCCTCAGATATTTAAAGATAGGGAGATTTATGGTCCAAAGCTTATAAAAGTCAGTGGAAATAACACACCTGTCTCCACTGGCCTATCAATTCTACCTATTCTGTGATGGAATTTACATATTCTTCATGATAAATTTTACTTTTATTACTTCGTAAAGGTAGGATTTGCCATTTCTAAACTTAACAGCATTATGAAGAGAATTGCTAAGGCCATTTCATATCCTCCATTTCCAAACATGTGCAGTACTAAACAGTGCAGCAGAACACAAGAACGAGAAGCCCCAAAGAGCAGTACGTGCAGGAAGGATACTTGTCAAACACATTACACAATGTTTCCCTCATCTACTCATGTTATAATGTACATTCTGGCTGTATTTATATTATTTTGCTATAAGTTAATAACATTTAATTGACATGAGAAGTTGCAGTTTTTCCTATTCTTAAAGAGTATGATGAATTGAGAGGCAAAGCCACAGAGTATCTTAGCTCAGCCTCCGCTGAGCTGTGAGGGGAGTTGGGATCCATCCATACTTTTAATTTTTAGCACAGTTCTAAACTCTAAATTAGCATTGTGGACTGTAATACAGCCTAGACTAGCAAAAGAACTACACTTCTGCTTCAACTTCAGAAGGAGCACAGTTTCATATCGAGGCAGCAATAAGAGATTTGGTAGAAGAAAGTCTGTGCCAGAAAAACAGTTACTACTATTGCCCTTGTATATTTTAATGCCAATGCCTCTTTCCAGATCTCTAAGCACTGGTAGGAAAACGATGTCAAATTTCAAAAGCTCAAGGATTAAACAGTCAGCTACAGAAAATATCCACTGCAACACCTTTTGCACCCAAAAGAGTTCAGAGAGCAGATCCAGGGCAGTTTCACACTGTGTTGATTTCTGTGGCTCTTTCTCTCCAGAGAGCTTTCCTCAGGCAGCCTTTGGTCCATTACTAAAACTCTTCCACTGTAACCACATTACAAAGGCTTAATCAAGAGCTGCCAGAATTTGAGGATTTGCAAAAGGTCCTGGGCTTCTGAACAATGGGAAGACAGATTCTGCAAGAACCATTATTCAACGAGGTAAAATTTCAGGTCTTAAAAGCTGATACAACTGAGGTAGTGATTGTTTTTTCAGCATACATATCTACCGGCTTTGCCTAGGTATGATAACCTCCTCCAAGAGAGCTTAGCTATGATACTTATTATGATAAATGTTTGCTTTATAAAAATCAAACTAATATAAGTATTGATTTTAAAGAGATCTTATCACAAGCATAAACTATACGTTCATAAGATTTAAATAAACTACATATACTATTTTCCTTGCTGAAAGTAAGTTAGATGTATTATAAGGCTTCTGCAAAGCACTAGAAATATACCTCAACAATTTAATTGTTCTTTTTTTTTTTTTTCCCTTCCAATTCTTCCTGCTGTTTGCCATCATTCTTGTCTTTGGAGCACACTTGCAGCTTGTACATCTCTGTGTAACTGAGTCACCTGGCAACTAATCCATACCTATTCAGTAATCTGGCAGTACTGGACAGTTGCATTTTAGGCTTCTGGAAAGGTTGAGGGTTTTGATGACCCTACCATTCACCATAGGCCTGCATTTCCCTTGGTATTAGTTACCTAACCATAGCTTGTTAGATAGGTTTCCAACTGTCAGAGTGAGCTCATTTTGCAAAGTTCACCTTCAAATTTGTGGTTGGTATTTGCACAAAATACACGCTGGAATAGACAATATCTCGGTGGTGAAAATAGTTCATTCATTTGGCACAAAAGAAATGATAACACCATTCATCAGAAAAACAGACATGGCATTTGGATTGTGTCAGTGGGGGTTCACATTCTTTATTTTCTCTCTCAACTAAAGTTGTCTTGTTTATTTTTTATGATGATTCATCTGATGCTGCCTAGTGGGCACAAAGAATAAATGCTAGCAGGCATTCCAGTACTTCTCTAATATCCGATTTTTTGCTTTAAGTAAAAGCTAACATGTTTCTAAATGCATTCTTGCCTGTTCTGTCTTCTGTTCTGACATCTCTGATTTCTAAAAACATTTAATGCTTTCGTTTTAACATCAGTTCATAAATCTTTTTCAAAAGAAGGATTACGCTGAAGACATTTCTTAGACTCACTCTCTCTACTCTCTTGCTTTGTGTATGTTCAGTAAGTGATCAGGAAAATCCGTCAGACTTTCTGATGGACAGACTGACAAATTCTTCTTAGTCAGTATTCCCTAGATTTATCTAGTCATTTTCAGCATTCAAACAATCTTCCACGAATGTAAAATTTTCCTTTTCTAATTCTAGATACCTGAAAATTTGCCTAAGCCAAACAGAATTATTCCATATTAGATCTCTCTCAAAATCTACAAATATGACAGTCATTTCAAACCTGAAATGAAAATTTATTCAATACAGTTTTCCTCGTTTTCAAGAAAAGCTCTAACATAAGAGTAAACGCTTCTGATTTTGATGAAGTGTTTTCAGGTTTATGTTGGTCTAAATGCGAACAGAAGTTGCCCTATAAGTTTTAGAAATACTTGGCTAGACACCAAACATGGCACTTATGTAAGGCTGCATAATCACCTGACACTTGTAGCTGCCTTGCTGATTTTCCAAGAATTTTAATCCTCTTTCCCGAAACTATCCTTTTAGTGAACAAATATGTTTAGGCTATTACTTATATACTTGCTTCACAGACAAACATATTTCAAAGAGAAAAATAACATTATCTGCTCTCAAACATATCATAATCATAAAAAATAAAGAAATAATAAAGAAATCATAAAAATATTTATTTGTACAGCAAAGTACCAACTGTGACTTTTCATATAAGGGGAGACTAGCCCTTCCTAGACTGAGCACTCCCAGTCTGCTTCCACCCTTTAAAAGCCTCTCTATGGAAGGATAAGGGAGATCCACAGCTCCTCCTTGTCACCAAACAGAGGGAGGCAACGAGCCCAAAGCATGATTAGAGTGTGCAAAGAGCAACCAGAGACAGGTACTTACAGCTTGCTGGTTGGAGGCAGGAATAACTTGTTCCCTAGTAGCACGGGCTATGTTTAAGCATATAAACTAGTCCAGTCAATTTGCTTTAGTTCACATTCTATGCTAGACCTAAAATTTAATAGGTCAAATCCCTAGCCCCATGAAGCCAATGCAAACTTAAAAGAAACCAAAATCTGCCTTTATTACTCAAAATATTTCTAATTAGTAACCACACAACTGGGGCTATTCATTAATAATGACTTTCATGTGTGGTTTTTGGATGTGTAATTCACATTTACATCCTTTGTAATAATTAAGGGTCCCTAAAGTGACAACAGAGTATATTAAGACGTCCTTGAACCACAAATTATGGGAAGCCAGAACAACATTCTGGGGAATTACCAGCTTCTCCGCAGCCCTCCATGTCACAAGGGACGACGGCGTGTCCTTCTCAGAACAGCAGACACAGAACCGTGTGGTCAGAAGAGACCTCTGGAGATCACCCAGTCGGAATCCCTGCCCAAAGGAGAAGCAATTACAGCAGACTGTTCAGGACTGTCTCCAGTCAGGTTCTGAGTATCTCCGAGCGTGGAGAGTCCACAACCTCTCTGGGCAACCTGCTACAGTGGCTGACTACCCCCTCACAGTAAAACAAACAAAAATTTCTCTTTACACGGAACTTCTCGTGTTTCAATCTGCACCCATTGCCTCTTCTCCTGCCGCTGCTTTGCAGTGGCATCACCTTGTAGCTGTCTGTACAGTGGGGGAATATTTAGAGAAATTCTCCTCTGTTGCAAAATACCAGCATAACTTCACTTAAGCTATACAAAAGGACACTAAAAAGACCATTCACTGTAAGTCACTAGTGTTTCAAAGCAAATTTCCACTCTGCCCCGACACAAGCATTTCACGTTACTACTCCTGCAGTCAGGATGAAATCAGTTAAGGAATGAATCTGTTGTTTGCTATATCTACATTTTTCAACTGAAAACTTCATCTCATCTACTAAAAAAAAAAAAGTTTTTATTTAAAATTTCACTGCTGAACATATCATACTAAATAATTATTTGAAAGGCTAGCGATGGTCTCTGCAGTTATCTTCCCATTCCTAAAAATGCAGGTATTTTAGACCCAAGCACACCTTCCTTCTCGGATAGAAGATGTCTGAGAGGAAGAAATTAAAAATTTTAGATCATCAGTTTCATGCAACTAGAGCCAACGTCAGCTTTTGGCTTGAGGATTTTTTTGATAAATAGGGCGGTTTGACAATTGTTAATTTTCTAGTGGGAAAACTGGAGATAATTTCAAACTATGATATTTTGTTTTCTTCATCTGATGTGAACCATTCTGTTTTGAACTAGTTTATTAAACACCAAATATATCTCCCTGTCAGCACATTTCCCAAATTAAGCAGGAATTCAAACTTCCATTCCTTCTAAGGGCCAGGCCTGCAGGAAAACAACATCTGCCTGGAGATCTGTGAATTTTCCTCTGCATCATGGGAAGCACTTTCTGGCCAGAGATTCTGGCTTATACAGCAGAATGGTCACATCAAGTCCTTCTAAAATTCCCATGTGGTACTGACCCAAAATGGAAAATGCTGAGAGAGAAATTTGCATGAAATAATGCATGTTAGGTGAAAGCAAAAATGTGTCTTTGGATTATGTTTTAGAACCCAAAAATAAAGGTTCATTCAGCACTATCTGCCACCTTCCACAGGTAACAGTGGAATTTCAGATATTTTGAATATTTTGGAATATTTGGATATTTTGGAATTTGCTTCACAACTAATTTTTAATTGCTCTTGAGGACCTATCCACAAGGCCTATTTCTAAGTCCAAAAACCCAGTAGGATCCTGTAGTTCCACCACCTGTAGGAGAAATAGCAGTGGCTTCTCAGAGTGAGATGTATGTTTTCAGAGGGTTCTGCTGGACTGTGAAGAAGCTTTTCAAGTCTCTCCAGTTCGTGATATTGTGCAAAACAGGGATACAGGCATGCACTCGCTTGGAGGAAACCCATGCAGGTTATAAACACAGTGCTTTTCTTTCCTTCAGTATATTTCCAGATATTTTAAAGCACTTGAACAGTGCTTTAAAGTGAAAAGCTAATGTTTATTAACTTTCATTTGTATGTATTTTCGCTTTTTGGGCTACAGTGAACAGATTCATTTTAGGTACACGTATATTCCTTTCAGGTATATTTCTAGACTACATCTTCTTAACCTTTCCAAACTGTGCAGACACCTGGCAGGTCGGTGTGGCCACCCTGTAAAGCAACGTAAAGCAACTCTAGGTATCTCCCACCACCATTTGGTCACATCATTTGGACACAATCCATACGCATGCAGTAGGCAGTCCTGCTCCTGGACAAAGGCAGTACAGCTGTGTGCTAAAGATGTCTATGAAGATGCACTTATGTAAACAAAGTATCCGAGATATTTCTATACCACTTGATCAACACAACCACTGATTTCCCTCCCAGCATGCTGCAATAGTCTAATGTATATTTACTTTAGCATTTTCTATGGTTTGGCTTAGCCTGTTATTAAGTATCTATTTCCAGATAACTGAAGCCTGAATGTATTCGCTATTAAAAAGTAAATTATTTAACAATAAAAAAACAATACTAGATTTATTTAGATCATAGGCATTAAGTACAAGATACTACCCATTTTATGGTGTGCAGCAGTAGGCTATCAACAGTTATGGGATTAAAAAGCTGCTTTCAGAGGCATGGGCTTTTCAGCCTCCCAGCCTTTGCCCAAGCCATCCCGGACACTCACTTGCAAGCAGCTGTCAACTCAAAATCAGTTCCAGGAGACTGACAGCAAATGGTGGTGCAGCCTCTCCCAACCTCGTAGATGATTAAATCTCATCATTTGCTTTGGCTTTTGAGGTGGGAAGAGGCATTTGGGCTGTGTGATTTCACCCGAATTTTGTTTATACTTTGGATCAACTTGCCTGTTTCTTGGTCTGGAGCCCATTTCACAATACGGACTCATTCTGCCATTCTGTCTACAGCACTGTTTTTTACTATTTTGTTATAAACACTCGGCCATGGACTAAAAAGGTACAAAGCTTTTGGCATTGGAGCTGCTAGACATTGCCACTCTGCATAAGCTAGCATGATTATCTTGTTGCTGAGAGATAAGTTATTGCTAATTAGGCCACTTAATTGAATAAATGTTCTATGATGCCACTTTGACTAATTTTCAAGTAATCACTCCTCATCCAGCTCAAAACCTCTTCACACAACATGACACTGGTAAACAGCATCATTCATATTATTTGAAGAAAATACACTGCTTATTCTCGTTGACTAGGAATAGCTGCACGGTGTCCCAAAACCTCTGAAGGAAGGACGCCCACTCAGTAAGTTATACAGGCAAACTGTGCAACTCTGCGCTTGAGAAATACCTGAGATGGTATCTCCCCATCTGAGGAGATAAAAATCCCTTCAAACTGATGAAAATTCTGTATTTAACTCCACATTTATTATTGACTGCTCAAAAAAATTTTTTTTTCAAAAAGCTGGGTATCAAGATTAACAATCTTGTCTCTTTCCTTCTCTTTCATTTTAAAACAGGTTTTAAAAATACAGTCATACTTTTGATGCAAGTAGGATGCAAAGGCTATAAGATGTTCTTTTTTTAATTTCACAAGAGCAAACAGCAGTATTAGAAGCCAAAATTTCCTATTCAACAAAATATATTCAACACAACATATATCTCTCGGAGACACACAAACAAATATATATATACGTATATCTCAGGGAATGATCACAAGCAGACGCCAAACATCCAACTTCAAAGTAAGGAATATATGAGATAAAATGTACAGCTAGGAACATATTCAAAAATATTAGAGAATATATAAGCGGATAACAGAATAAATTGTTGTATCAACATCACATTTTAATACAGAACACATATATTCCAATTATCTTCAATTCTTGCTCTATGTTCTCTGAAAATTAACCAGCTTGTCCTTTTTCTTTAGTGTGAAGCCATCAACACCCAGAAAAAAAATCTTTAGAACATCCTGATGAACTGAAAAAAAAGGTTGACCCTTCATTGCTTTTCTGTAGGCTTCCTTACAGAGTAATTTTTTTAATCAGAGAAATTCCCTTTTTTAATGAAAGTCTTTTTGGCACTTCTTCAGCTAGTATCTGCTTTTTATTGTGTTATTCAGCTACAGTCCTACATCGAAAGCTTTAGTTTCAAGAATAAATATAACTGATTGTTCAAAGCTCTGAAAGCTCTTTAAATCTAGTATTTCAACTGCAAGTGCATTACTATTTGAATACTATTATTAAGAGCAAATGTACATTTTTCCACTGAATATTTAGCTATTGGATAAATCTCTTGAATCTACATGACTCTCCTACCAGGAAACAATGGCAGAATGAAGAAGTCTAGTCATTTCCAGACTCTCTTCCTAAAGAGAAGAAAAATATGACTCATGTCATATCTAGAGATAAAATATTTTTCTAAACTTGAGAACCTTAGAAATAAAACCTCCCTTACAACATTTATAAGTTTATTCTCCCGCATGAACAGAAACATTTAGCTATTCTTTGGAATATACAGGTATATATTATCATATATGGGAAAAGACAAAATAAAATTCACGTGAAAACAAGACAATAAATCATTCATTGATGTTTCCAGAATGGTCAATGTATTTCCATAATTCCAAAGGAATGCTGTTGGATTTACTGAACCCTACTCTTTGATGGCATTAATATCCATTAATCCATCCATACATATCCAAACATATCCATAGTAAGTCTGACAACTGTGAAGCATTTTAGAAGGGGTTACATCCAGCTCCGGTTCAGGCAACGCAATGAGTTACTTGGATACATAAAAATGATGTGACTGCAAACACACTTTTTTTTTATCAGTCTGCATCAC
Organism: Tinamus guttatus; assembly: GCF_000705375.1. Next base: position 112,711 of record NW_010577155.1, on the reverse strand, counting down.
CCATCTGAGTCTCCCTTCTCACTAAAGAATCTAAAACCCCATATAAAATGCCCAGGCTTGCTGCACAGTTTGTATAAGGAGTTTTGGTACCATCCTGGGGCATTACAGTTGCTAATACTAGCTCACAGGGAATGCAGCAGACAGTGTTGTTGCAAATGCTTAGAAACTTGCTCTGGTCAAGACACAGATCCTCAGGGTACTTACAGTTCACAGCCCCCAATCCGTTCCTCATGGCAGGATCCAGTCACCATCCTGTTAAAAAACAGAGCAAGGCTTATTGTTTTCTGTTTAATCCCAGCCAGGGCAACAGAGGGAAGTGAGAAAACAAACACCTGTCATAGCAACCTGCTGTTGCTGTGTATCCCCATTAACCCAAAAAGGTTCAAATAAATAGATGGCAGCCATGTGGTCCTAGCCAGCAAAAGACAAGGCTACCGAAAACAAACACAACTCTGCTCCTTTTCTGTTAAAGTTCTGTCACTGAAGCAAACAATTCAAAGTCTATAGGGATAAAAACAGCGTGCGACATTTATTCCAAGGAACAGGGTACTCAGTAGTGATATTTGTCTCAAACTCACACTCCTGGGACTACATAAATCCATGCAGTCACTCTCTAAAATGAAATAGTTGGAGGGAGAAGTTTACGGTTTGAACACTCTCCGGCAGAACCGAACTGAATCTGTCCCCCCTTATGTGAGCAAGCTAACAGCTAGGCTGTTCAATGAAAGGTTGTGCAACCTCCCCATCTTTTAGCCACATGCTGAAAGCAAGCAGCCACACCAAACTTCAAGGATCTCTGAAGGGCAGGATGCGAACGCGGCCCCGAGAACGCTGCCCAGCCGGGCTGCTTAACCTGCCAGCTGCAGCTGGCTGAATGGGACACAAGCGCTAACCGCGAAGCTGCTGCGTCCTGGACACGCTCAGGAGCAACCTCCTCGGGCTCTGGAGACAGCAACCAGAAACAAGGAAGTGTTTTGTGAGTTTAGGCATCTCCTGGATTAGGCAGCAGCAGTGTGAGATTTCTTAGATTGCATTTTTGGACTTATGCTCCTGAATTCTTCCTAAATCCTGCTTTAGGCAGTTAAGTCCTTTATCGGATCTAGCCAAGAAACTCACTCACTCTCCCTCCCTCTGTCTTTACTGTCTGGTAAGTATTTTAGATCCTATTATGTTTTGCCTCCCTTTTATTTTTAATGAGATCCTTATCTCTCTAACATGTACTTAACTATTTATCCTATGTGTAATTGCTTTTTTATACTCACCAGTTCATACATAATTACTAAGTGTGGTTAAATAATTTACTAAGGGCTTTATTTCAGGAGTACTGAGGACCCACAGCTCCAGTTTAGTCATAATGCCAGGCTGTATGGAAACACCAGATACACTGGTTCCAGTCTTGCCCTGTTCCACTCATATTAACCAACTTTCAAAAAACAGCTGAAAATGCAATTTTTTGGCATCTCGTATCTAAACGAATGCAGTTCAAAACCAACTTCTACCCATCACCACATCTCACTATGTGGACATATTCTTAGTTCACTGCATTCATCCTTCCCCTAAAACAGGGCTTCACATTGTTTGCAATCTACTTTCCACTCACTTTTGCTCTGAAGACTTCTATAAAATTAAAATGGCTACTGCACTGTTTCTGCAACAGTAAGGTCTGTTTGTTGTTGTCTTTGCCTACCGTATTTTATTCATCTTTTCAATATGAAAGAAGCACTTCAGAAGAAAACTAGTGCTCAGAGGGAAGCAGGTTCTGACAAAATGCCAGACAACCACTTTTTCATTATAACTGTCAGCTTTTCTTTTGCTTTGTTTTGTTATTATTTCTTTGTTTTTAAATAAATCACTACAAGCAACTGTGATGCAAGGTCTTGGCAACTCACTGCAATCTGCCTTCAGCGATCGCATGTCAAACCTTGCAGTACAGAAAGTTAGTGTGGCCAGATTGAGCCTCAGTGGAAGACAACTGAGCATTTTCAGACTCATGATTATTATTATTTTGATAATGCCAAACAAGCACCATTACCCACACTACCATACTCCTATTTTTCATCCTTCAATTGCCATGCATAACAAACCAAAAAACAGCACCTCCCCCCCGCAAGATTTTCAAACAGTTCCCTGCCTCCTACATTAAGGCAGCAACAGATTTAATGACCAAAAGCCAATATATATGTGCTGCTTTGCCTTCTTTATACTATGTATGTCAAAATTTTCCATAACGCTAGTAACATAGGACATCATGGATTGCATTGATCACTAATAGATTGTTGAGAAAAATGCTTAAGAATTACCTACTTAGCTTATTATCATGACTGACCTGTCTGTCCTCGTACATACTGTGTGGTACTAGAATAAGAGCAGCAAAAGCTCCTCCCATTTGCTACTGTCTTTACAACAACTATTTATTTTATAGCATTGCCTATTCCGATCATATCCACACCTGAGAATCTACTTAGAATCCAGCTGGGTCAGCAAATCTTCCAAAGATGAAATTCCATATAATTATTAAATTTGTTAAGTTTCAGCATTTCCATGAAACTTAAATAAATCCAGGATTTGCTTCACTGCAGTGGCACTGGACATTTTTCCATTTAAAAGTGTGCCTACAGGAGCTATCTCACTGAAACATTAAAGAGCCTACTAAATAACAAACTGAAACAAAAGTAAACCAAGTTGCTTCTGTCCCCAGCCAAGGCTGAAGAGACTTAAACATCACTCACTCAGGTCTTCAAAAGTTAAGTTATTCAGTATTCTTTTAATTGAGTCTGCTACAACCCCTTTTTTAACATTTATTTGTGTGGTGACTTTTTTTTCCTTTTTAATAAAAAGTGTAATAGTTTTCCTGTAGAACAAATAGTTCTCTGGAATGTTCTACATTAAAAGAAAAATAAAAATATTAATCTTATTTGCCTAATCTAATCTAATCTTTCTCCAATTAGTTTTATGTTGTCTTTGATACACATTCCTTGGCAAAAAGTGACAGCAGATGGATATCTAGTTAACTACCTTTAAAAAAATCATTTAAGACATTGTTTTATTATTAACTTGTGTTGAGTCGCAGAGATGTTTTGCAATAAAATTGCTTAAAGAAATATCCAATCAGAGGCTTAAAAGGCATTAGAACAGAGTCTACTTTTACCTCCCTCTACCGTGGAGGTGAAACTTTGTAGGAATATTTCTGAATGAGAACTACCAAGACTAAAACGTAAAATACTGTTCTACAGTAGAATAAGGAAGGACAAGTCCTGGAAGCCTTTCTTAAAATGGTCCATATGTACAGTACAACTACAGATTTTTTTTTTTTTAAGCACCTCTTGTCTGGCCCTCCAGTAGGAGATAACTATTTTTGTTGTCTGTGTGTTCTATTTAATGAGGTGATGGTGACGGGCTGGCGGTGTATTATCTAAACTAGTAAAAGGTTATGTCTTCCCCCACCCTTGCATAACTACCACAACCTGATAATAACACAGTGAAAGATTACAAAAGCATTTCTCTTGTTTAGTTAGATATGCCAAAGGAAAAATAAGGCATGAAGAAAGCAAGCTTGAAAAATAAACCACACCTTAAAGATATAAAAATGACCATACTGGGTCACACAACATCCAAATAGGCAAAGCATTTCCAACAGTGGAGAGAGATGAATGCCCGGAGAATAAGAACAAGGTGAAAATACGGTCCTATTTCTCTTGGAAGAATCTTCCACATTCCAGACATCTGCATCTCTGGGATTTCCCAACTCAGCAGTGATGTTTTTGCATAATGGATTCTTTTCTGTGAGTTTGCCTAAACGCTCTCTGAACCCATCCTCACTATGCCATGCCAAAGGTACTTGATAGACAGGCGATTCGCTTTCAACCTGCAACCTACTGCTAGCTATCTAACAACAAGTTAAAAGTCTGTTGTGTTGCATCTAATGAAATGCTTCAGTGTCTATCTACAACTTTGTAAAACATAAGCATCAAGAAATCTTTTATCTATTCCTAGACAAAAACTTATGGGCATGTGGAAGTGCTCAGTTTCCGAGAGAAACCTAAGAATACAGGGCAACTGTGAAGGCAGAAAACAGCACATATGACAAAAATCAGCAGATAGTAAAGGATTACGGGGACGGTAAGAGCTGTTAACATACAGAGCAGGCTCTGAAGATATGTAGTAATTAAAGGCAGATTTCTACATCAGTGGGAGCAGTGGAAAACAGCAGGCTTTATTTATCCACCCTGTCTTTACTCCCTGTTTTCTTCCAATATTTTGAAGGGAAGATGATGGGGGGAAAAAAATAAATGTACTGAGACTTGTAAAATCACTATCTGTTCTGTTCTTACACATTGAGAATTACGAAAGTTAGATGATTGTGGCTGACAATGCTATCGGAACCAGTAAAATGAATGTTAATGTACAAACCTTCATAAGTTTAGTAGCAACAGTGGAGAGAAATTGGTTTTCAGTTCTGCCTATTTTTAATTGTTCCTGAGGAGGACAATGTTATCATCTTATTCCAGCTTTTTAAGCAAGTTCCGTGAATGCTTGAACACTGTTTTATTCTTCTGTTCCATTTCCACAGGTAATCTAATTTGAATTGCAAAATAAACTGCTGTTCTCTCCAGTGATGGCTCATAATATTTATTTTAAGAGTTTTATTTCTATCAGGATTTTCTGCTTTTCTCCCCAGTATTTCAATAAGGGCCAGCTCACATTCACCATGTTTAAAACAGACATGCCATTTCTGGTTCAAGTATTTTATCTTATCTAGACATCATCCAAGTTCTCATTATGGCCATCTCTTTTGCTCTTTACTTAAAAATTTGCACTTCCTAACTTAGGCAGACTACATTTTGTGGATAATTACTATAGATATTAGAAGGTAAAAGATACTATATTTCCTATCCCTCCACATATAAAATACACACTTATTCTTACTTATTTTTCAGTTACTTTGCCATATTTTTCTTTGGCTTTAGAAACTGAGGATGCACTGCAGATGAGTTGGGACAAAGCAAGGGAAGGTAAATCCATACATCTCTGGCTATCTGCAGCCATAGCACCTCTGCCTAGTGCCCTCTTGATGGCTTTTTGGTGTCATTCCCTAGCTTGTGGGACAAGAAATACAGCTGAAGACACCTACAGCTTCGCTCCTTCCGGGACCACCATGGATTCACAGACGTGTAAGTCTTCCCTGGAAGGTTTTAGAGCAGCTGCTGTCTTTGAGATTTCAGGAGTTACAGTCTTTTCATTAAAAAAGGCATCTGTGCTGTGAACACCACAGCACTCTCACAACAGACTCCGCGCTTTCATTACAGGCTGACGCACATCCAGAAGCCCGATGTTTCTGTCACAGAAACGCACGACTACCACTTAGCTAATGTGAAGTAACTCGGGCGCTTTGCGAGCAGTACCGGGCTCGCTATCTCCCGCTCGCAGAAAGGATGAGATTTACTGCAGCAGCCGCCTGCCACCGCGTGCCACATCCACGGCAGCCCAGAAAAATGAAACCAGCGCACCCACGCGCGTGCAGGACACGCACTGGGAAAAAGCGAGAGATCAGCTAGGTCCAACGGATAAATAAATACAGCATCTTAACCTTGGAAGTTCCATGAGATGAAATCCTAAAAACAAAAAAGCCGAAGGGACCGGCCGCTCTCCCTCC
>NW_010577155.1:79167-102095 GCF_000705375.1 Tinamus guttatus | reverse complement strand
TGTATTATATAAAAAGGAAATTATTATTGAAAAATAAATTTTTAAAAAATGTTACCAAAGAATGAAATATTTGGCACATATACTAAGTACTTTTGCAATAGTATTGGTTAAAAATAAAAATGTTTGGGCTCCAGTACTAAGTTGGAGTAGTTTGTGCTGACATAGTCTGCACCGTCTGCCTTTATTTTGTTGTTGCTTTGGATTTTTTGGTTTGGTTTGTTTTTTGGGGGGGGCGAGGGAGGGGGAAGGAAGAGGAGGACTTCTTGCACGTTTTGATAAGGCCACTGCTGCTGTAGCTTGGGACGTTTCTTTCTCTTGAAAGGCCCAGAGAACTTAGTGGGAACTGAGCTTTGCAAATAGTTCAGGCAGCTGCGGAGTCTCTTAATTGTAAGACACTGCTCATGGCAGCACAGTGGCCAGACCTCCCTGAGGAAGGGGAGATAATAAGAGTAACTGCTTCTGCTTGGTTCTTCTGTGGTCAACACTTACATGATTTCTTCACGTTTAGAAGAGGTTCCTGCTTTTCTCTTTGCATGTCAGCATTGGTGGTATTGTTTACTCTTCTATGTCTGGAAGGAAACCTTGTCTCTCTTGACAGAGCTCAGTTTGATAGATTCCCTTAACGATTCCTGCCTCTCTAGGAAGATGAGCACTCTCTAAGAGGAGAATTTGCACACTTTCCTTCTTCAGGGTACAGCTTATTGAAATTGCCTTCATGCATCAGGAGAAATGCATGCCCTCATCTGACAACCTTGTTTAAAAGACTGCCATTAATATGGGGAATTATTCTGTAGAAACTGTGTTGAATTTATTTTAAATTCAGTTTTCTGGTCCATTGTCCACCCTACAACTGTATTGCTTTTATCTAACTCTTATCTATTACTGTGAATGCAACTTTTAAAAAATTGAAATGAATTGGATAAGGGACTTCTTAATTGTAACATCCTATAATGTATAGGTTCAACGTTCAGTGGTGTTTTCTCCTTTTTTTGTTTTTTTAGAAGAAAATAGTAAACCGTTTTGTTTTCTAACTGGTTCCTAGCATTCAGGGATTAAATAATTGCAAAAGCACGTTGTTCTGTATTGAAGATGTGTGTTAAAATGCATGTAAGGGATGCCTGGCAGTATGGTTGGTTCTGTCTATAGTTAATTCTTTTCCTTCAGACCAGAACTATGACACTTTTGATGACACAGGGCAAAAAGGGTATCCTGGGTAAGCTGTCACGCAGGGAAATGTGATAAATTCCATGGTATGTTCCTCTTCCCTCCTCCAAAGGCTTATGGAAAGGAGAAATTAAGGCCTTGTGTCAATTAAATGCTTGTCAGTATTTTAATCCTTTGTGTAACGAAAACAAATTCACTGAAAGGAGGTTGATGCCAGCCCATCCCAGAGCTCTTTTAAGATAATACAGGGAACTGAAGTTAGAGAAGGCCCGTGGATGTTCCACATTCTGCACAGCTGAGGTTGCTGAAGGGGTATGTTCTCTTTGTACCCGAGGCTTCTAATTCTGGTTCCGTGTAATGCCTGTGAGTTGAAAACTGAAGTTCTTTATACTCTCTACAAATGTCCTGTTATCTGTTTCTCAGGTCTACTTCCAAAAAGGAAAAGTGCTGCGTGAATCTGGCTTTGTAGCTGATGCCTTACAATTATTTCTACAATGCTTAGCCCTTGATGAGGATTTTCTTCCAGCCAAGCTAGAAGTAGAGAAGGTAATTTGATAGATCAAACTGGATTACTCTCTCTCTGTCTTGATTCCTTTATGAGGCTCTCCTTATGGCAGATTTTGATTACCTGGTGTCTTCCTCAGTGCATACAGAGGAGGTTCTGGTGGCTTTTAGATTACTTCCTTTCAAGATGTGTTGAATTGTGTTGAGTGGGTTTTACTGGTGCACAAATTCTAAATACACATGTTCCAAAGTACTTGTGCTTTTAAAGTTACTAAAGGAAAATACAGAAATTTGGAAAGCAGACAGCATTCTTAGTGCAAACAAGCGGAAGTCTATGCTCGAAACATAATTGCTTTTATTTAATAATAAAAAATTACATTGAAAAATCTTCATTATATTGAATTGACAATGGCTAACTCTGAAGAGGTGACTCCCTTCTAATGCAAAAGATTTTTAGATAAACCTCTGCTTAGCTATATAGCTTTGTAGCTTTTTGCCTGTTCTCAACTGTTCTCAGCTGTTACGTAGTAAAAGTCTGTTCATGAGGATAACCTTCTGTAAATTAAATTCTTATTTTTCATATATAGCTTAAAAATAAAACTATAGCTAGATCCCTTTTCATTATTATGAACACTTGGTGGTTTTCACATATAGCTTAAAAATAAAACTATAGCTAGATTCCTTTTCATTATTATGAACAGAGGGTGGTTTATATTCTAGACTTTGCGTGATGTGCTGTCACCAGAAAATTTAGGAGAGCGCCTGAAGGAATCTGCTTGGAATTCACCACATGTTCGAAATAAACCTTTTATACTTGGTTCCGAAATGACTGAGTCTTGCTGCAATTTACAACTTTGTCGTGAGCAGGTAACAAAAACTACAGGATAACTTTTTTCTTTCACTAATATGTACAAATAAGCTCCGATACCTTCGTTTGTCATACTTATTTTTGAACCTAAATGCTGATGTAATTAGCTATGCTGGACAGAAATGTGTTCTAGGAGTAATGTGCTTTCATTTGGAGCATTAGGCTCTCATTTCGGTAAACTACTTACTGAGATATGATATTAGGCACTGCAAAATAAAACTAAATTACAGATTTTTCTTCTTTGAAGCAGATGGAGGCTTTTGATTTGTTAAAGATGAACAAATTTGGAGTACTATCCTGACTTGTCAGATTCCTCTCGTTAGCTAACTGCAGATGCCAATTTGGCTTATGTTTCCTCACATGTTTGTGTCTTATGCTTATGTTACTCCATATGTATAGTTCAGCTTATCTTATTTTTACAGAGTTTAGGAGAATCAGCAATACTGCAGCCTATCAGTGGAAGCCTAAATCGTGCACAATCTGCCCATGCTCTTAACTCAGCAAAAGACCTTTCCAGAGAAGATGGTTTAAAGAGAGTGTCTTCTGAACCCTTTCTCTGTGGTCAAGAAAAAGGTGCTTTGTTGAAAAGAAAGCTTTCCTTTTCAGAGCAAGATACAGTTGTATTTGAAGATGGAAGAAATAAACACAAAAAGCAAGGAGGTAAACAGTAATTAAATTTGAAATTTAAAGTATTTATTGTGTTGTGCATTTCTTTGAAGTACTATTTTGGTTTTTCTTTTCCTCAGAAAACACAAAAAGGGACACAACACTGGCTTATGGAGCCATTCCAGGAAATTTGATTGATGTGTCAGATTTTGAGTGCTCTTTGTGCATGAGGTAATATGTTTTCTTTGATCCAGTATTTTAACTATAGATATTTGGCCACATATCTTTTACATATGTAAACAGAGACATTTATGGGTTGCATGAGTCCTAATGCCAATTAAGAATAATTTTCAGCCTTTTTCCATCCCAACAGTTAAATGCTTATTTAAAGTGTCTCTTGTTGTAATGTTGTATAATGCAGCATTATTTTAATCAAGTTGCTTTAAGTTAAATCCAATAGTGTTAACGAGCAACAGTGTCTTGCAATTAAATATTTGTCTTGCTTCAGTTGCTAAAACACTATTTAACATTTTTATTTTAAGAAGGCTAATGCTTAGATAAATTGTCTCTGATTCTGTGAGCTGTCCAGGAAATGTAGATATTTCAAAATGTCAGCCTCCCTAAATGCAGTAGAAGTATTTGAAAGCTCTTACTGAGCTGTCCTTGTCTGCAGAATAAATGTCTTAAAATATTTTATCTATGTTAAATTGGATGTAATTTTGGAAATGGTACGTTTATTACTATTGCAACAATATCGCTTAAAAAAACACTTGATCTTGTGTATTCTGAATGTAACGGGATCAAAAATCTTTATATTTTGGGATAAATGATTGAATATTTTGGATGCTGAAGTATGTTGAGATGGATTAGAAAGCAAGAAAATTAGGGGTGCAGTGTTAGAAGGGAAGCAAGCTGTCACAGAGGGAAAAACTTGAAGAGACACGAAGTTATTTTTCTTTGCTTCCTTATGCAATTTCTTACTACTTTTTTTTTTTTACGATTTAATGAAGTTATCAGTGACTTTTAGCCAAATGCAACCTTGTCATGTTTTAATGAAATTAACGTGTATTTTTTGATAATTTGTTTCAGGCTGTTCTTTGAGCCAGTGACAACCCCTTGTGGACATACCTTTTGCAAAGGCTGCTTGGAACGGTGTTTAGACCATGCTCCGCAGTGTCCCCTCTGCAAGGAGAGTTTGAAGGAGGTACTGCTTCCCAGGGAAACTGCTCGAGACAAATACCTTATTGGCTGCTTCACTTAAAAGCAACAACTTGGATTCATTTGAGTTATGGATTACTACTAAAAGGGGAAAAAATTGAGGCAGACTTTGTCAAAACAAGCTGATCAGGTTTGCCTTAGGACCTTAGAGGTTTTGTGTTTCAGGGATCATCTACTTTGTTGGTGTCACCAAATTTTAAGTGTTTGCAAACTTTCTTACCTGTAAAGATGGTAATTTCTGTAAACTTTCCTTTTTATTCCCTTTTTTTTTTCCTCTACATGGCTATATAATTTGTGAAGTCATTTGTTTTTCTATGCTTACTAGAAAAAAAGAAACTTAAGAGTCTGACAACTCCTGTATCTAATTAAGATCTAAAAGAAAGAACTTTCAAATATTAGAGTAATATAATCCATTAATCCGTGAAATGTAAGAGGCTCAAAGCTGTAGCTTTTCATGAGTTTAAAACTCTCCTTAGCATATTTCTTGTACCATTGTTTTAATTGAAAGCTACATCTTTTCTTAAGTTTTGTGTTAGTATATAAGAAATAATAATACATTTTTAAACCATTTTTCCAGTACTTGGCAAGCAGGAGATACTGTATCACAGAACTGCTAGAAGAATTAATAATGAAATACCTGTCTGATGAGTTATGCGAGAGAAAAAGAATTCATGAGGAAGAAACTGCTGAGCACTCAAAGTAAGCTTGCTGTCTTTATCTAGAAAGCTTGAAAGATAAGTATGGAAATCATTTTTAGAAATGTTTTATCATTTTTGTGGCTATTAATAATGGCACATTATAGACTTCTGAAGGCATGTAAATTTACCTGGAAGGCAGCAAATTAAATACCTGATAATGTTTTAATGCTAACTTGTTTGTATGGATCTGCTACTGTGGACTGCATACTTAATGAAAAGCTTGGAGAAAATCCATTTTGTTTTTCAATTTTTTGGCCCTACTTCAGACACTTGCCAGGTAAATATCATACCCTGGCTTTCATCTCCTGACCTGGGAGGCCATCCTTGAAAATAATCCAAGTAATGGCTTAGTAACAATGATTGTGTGTGTATCAAATTAAAATCAAAACCCCATGCAGTCATTTACTAACTAGATACCTCTTTGTTATTAGAGTTATTGTGCATTATGTATTCCAATCAGTACACAACTGTTCACTGTTATTGTTTGTAATATGGCTTTTTATTGTTTATGGAACTTGCTATAATTTACTTTTACCCTGTGGTACAGGTACTTCACTACCTCAGACTTAATAAACATAATACAAAAATGTGCTGTCTTGGTATATAGTTCAGCGATTGCATTTTAAGCCACCTGTTTCTCTTCTTGTTCACTGAAGCTTGACCAAGAATGTTCCAATGTTTGTTTGCACTATGGCATATCCTACTGTGCCTTGCCCTCTACATGTGTTTGAGCCACGATACCGGCTGATGATTCGCAGGAGTATGGAAACTGGGACTAAGCAGTTTGGGATGTGCATAAGTGATTCTCAGAATGGGTAGGTTTGCATCATCGTACCACGCTCCTGCTCTGCTTCTTTTAATTTTTTTTTAAAAAAAATCCTCATTGGAATGTGTAGTTGTGTTAGTGCCAAGATGTTTTTTCTAGTTTTGCAGATTACGGGTGTATGCTGCAAATTAGGCATGTTCATTTTCTACCTGATGGACGATCCGTTGTTGATACAGTTGGTGGAAAGAGATTTAGAGTTTTACGAAGAGGGATGAAAGATGGTTATTGCACTGCAGACATTGAATATTTGGAAGATGTTAAGGTATACAGAATGCTTTCCATATACTTACTAGTATTAGTTAATATCTGAAGATTTATGCCTGATATGTTCTGGAGGATTCTGTTTCAGATGGTTAGGTACCACCGGAAGACAGGTCCCAGCATCTGGAAGAAATGAAAATTTTATTACAAAATAATAAAATACAATGCTTCTTTTCATTTTCTTTATTTAAAGAGGTAAAATTATTTCAACAGTAGTTTATGAAGCTATAACTACTTGGATATATCTAATTTTATATATTAGACAAAATATTTTGGTGACTTCAGAAAGAAGGCAGTTTGGATCCTGTTAGGAGTGACTTTATATTTGGAGTACTGGCTGGGGGGGTGGGTTGGCTTTTATTTATTTATTTATTTATTGAGTTTCAAAGCAATGGAATTCTCATTAGAAGTTCTTTGATTTTTTTTTTTTTAACATGTCTTGAGTAAAGCAGGATCTCCTCTTGTGTTTATGTACTCCACTTGGTTTTTGTTTTTGCTTTCTTTCCTACCTTAATCCCAATGCCTTCAGGTTTAAAGGGATACACTTTTTGTTAATGTCATAGGGCATATTTACTGTCCAGTCATTACCAATCAAGGTTGAAGAAGAATGTGGGAATCTTTTCTATTAACACAATTGAAATGAAACGTGATGTGGGAGGGGGGTTTTTGCTTGTTTGTTTTTTAGCTTAAACATTTTACTAATTAGCTGTTTATCCATAATATATTCTTAACGTTCCTCCTTTAGGTTGCTAATGAAGAAGAGCTAAAGAAACTGAGAGAACTTCACAATTTTGTTTACAATCAGGCTTGTAGTTGGTTCCAAAACTTAAGAAACAAATTCCGCACTCAAATTCTTCAACATTTTGGGCCAATGCCTGATAGGGAAGAAAATATACAGGTGAGACATCATTCAATATCAGTTTTGATTTGCTTAGTTCCAAAAATAAACATCCGGCTAACTGCTTAAAAATAGTTTTCCTTCACCTTAGAAGCCAGTAGAGCTACATTGTGTTTCTGCTCGAGCCATGTCTCAGGAGGAGCAATAAATGCAATTCTGTTACTGTTCAACAGTTTCGGCAGGCAAAGATGTTAAGCTTCTTGGTAGATAAAGAGAGCAAGCTGGCTAGTTTGAGCTAAGTTTGAGTATCAGCAGCATTTTAAACTGCTGGTTTGTGTAAAGCCATCAGAATTGAAATGGAAAAAGCTGAAGTATTTTCTCTCATATGAAACACGTAGGTAAAGAGGTGATACAAATAAGTCCTTCCTCCCTTCCAGACTAGTGCCATTAACTGCAGCTGTTAGAATTTGACAATTACTTGCCTTAAACTTAAGGAGTTTGTTGTAGCAAATCAGGAAAGATTATTGTAAGCAATTAGTGAGGATGGTGAAAATCCTGAGAGTGGAGGCTGGAAAAAGATATCACACAGGGAGCTCCACTTAGAAAGGATCCTGTGAAAGCCATTGTAAAGCAAATATTAGGTTTCAATATTCAAGCCTCACGAATACCATGACAAGCAATGGATTTAATTTGTGTCTGGATTAGTTATTAGATGACTGTCCTATGCTTAGCCATCCTTTCCTGAGAGAGCTGTGAACTTCCTTCCTTATCTTCTTTTTTTCAAAAAACAAAAGAAACCCCAAAAAAACAGCATACACACCAATTACCTTCCCCCTAGCCTAGGCTTCCATCCAGTTCTGGAAGCCTAGAAGATATTCTAGAACTCTGATCCTTCTGAGTTGAAGGATCCAAGTATGTCTTTATGATCCCTCTGATTCTATAGATTAGGGATTCTGTAGCCGCTATCAAATTTAAGCCTTTATTTCTTTGACAACCTTGTCTTTTGATAACTTTATCATCTTAGTCAACTGTAGTGCACTAGTTACAAATAACTACCTTATCCTTTATTTTTAGGCAATGCCCAATGGTCCTGCTTGGTGTTGGTGGCTTCTAGCTGTTCTCCCGGTAGATCCCAGATACCAGCTCTCAGTTCTCTCTATGATGTCTTTAAAAGACCGTCTGATAAAAATCCAGCATATACTCACGTATTTTTCTAGAGACCAGTCCAAATGATTAACCGCCCGAGTCTTCCTGAGAAGCTCTTCTCTTCTGGTTGTAGTAGCAGCTGGAATTTTTGCTGCCTTTGCACATCTAGCGCTGGTTTGAGGCGTGTAACATGGATCTGCTTCTCCCTTGCCCCCAACTTCCTGAACCACTTGGTTCCCTGAATGCACTTCAACTACGAGAGGAGACCACTGAGAATTGCACAAAGTCAATCCAGCCAGATATGTTTTTCACATTATCTATGTTACAATTTGCACTATGTAGAAGAAAACATTTTGAGACTTGATGATTTTAGCCACTGACTTTTTAAAGCTGTGGGAAGTGCAGGACTTAAGGCTGACAGCCCAAGTTTACAACACTGAAGAGGTATTAAAGGTTTTGCAAATAACTTTGCCTCGTACAATTGTTCTGTTGCTATTTGCACAATTGAAACATAGTATTGAATGTCACTGTTGGATATTACTGCTCATGTTGAATTGTATTGACCATGAAGATGGCACAGGTTTTTTAAGTTATCTTGTAAATGTATGTTATCACAAAGCAGGTGACACTTTAAACTGTGTGCTGAACTGAGAGCCAATTGTAAGGAACAGATGCAAAAAAAAAAAAAACAAACACAAAAAAAGGAACTTCTGTCTAAAAATATTTAAACTGTGACTATGGTTTACATACTTAGATCTGTATATGTTAAAAAGGAAACTGAAAACTAAACCTCAGTACCAGTTATTTTTACTAAGCTTTTCAAGCTGTCTGTTCTTCCAGAGCACACACTTAGTGTATTAGAGCCTTTAAGGAAAAACTTTAGAGTGTGTGTGTGTGTATATTGGGGATTGTGCATCCAGGATTTAAAGCTTAAAGTTTTCTTTGGACTTTTTAAGTTGGTGCAACTGTGAGTTCTATGCCTTATTCATATCAATAGTAGAGCACACTGCAGTGGCAAGGTTAGCATCATGCTGCCAGTAGGTACTTTTTGTAATTAAAAGTTTGCATATTTGTGAATATGTCTGATACTGGCTTTCTTGTATGTAAATCATTTGTAAAGTATTTCTTAAATCTTGCTTTTGCTAATATATTTAATTTTCAATAAAAGCTAAAAGTTTGTAATATTTTTAACTTTACCAGGAACTAAAAATAACTTTCATTTCCCATATGCTTCTATTTTGGGATCTTAATTAAAGCCAGAAGCAGCTGCTTAACCTAGATCAAGGCTGTGGGCACTTCCTGATTGCAGTGGTATGTACACAACCCGCTCGGACTATCGCAGTTGTCTGATGATTGGTCAGACACATTTGTTGCTTCGGTCCTATTTTTGTTTCTCCTGTCTTTACATTCAGGTGGCTTGAGGCAAGGTGTTTGCCTTTCACAAAACTTCTCTGGGAAACTGTCCTTGCAGAACAGTTAAGCATTTGCCAGGCTTGATAATCACATCCCTGACTTGTTCCTATCTGGAGTCTAAGGCCTTAGGTATTACAGGCAATTCAAAGTCTGTTGGATTATTTTTAGAGCTGGTTTCTAGCCAAGGTAAACATTCCCCCTTACTATTTAAGGTACGAGTAAAGTCCTGGGTTAATGTTTGGGAACCATTGGCCTCACAGGAGTAAAAGAGAGGAGATCCTCCACTTTTCTGGTCCAGCATGTTAACAAAATTAGAAACTTCATCGTGGTGCGACTGTGATCACCTTAAATGATCTAGTGACAGGATTTTGGTTTTTTTTTTCTTGGCAGGGAAAGGGCAGTTGCAATATCCCTGTAGCCAGGCTTGTGATATCCGGCTAATGTTGTGATAGATGCTTTTTCCTTGGTAAAAGCTTTAATTTTGGAATGGAATATTCCCGAGTCTGCTTGAAGATATTTATTTTACCTTTTTAAATAAAAATTAATTAACTATAAGCACAGATAAGAAAGTATTAGTTGGTTGGGATGGTTCTGTGAATATAGAAGTTCTGCCTCTAGTGTAGAATACCCTTAAGACAAATAAAAATTCTGTGATTATTACTGCATTATGACTAAGTACTACTGTCCAATAATTATCCCACACAAATGATCATTGCAGCAGCACTTGGGAATGATATGACATTGTGTGTGGAGAGGAAAGAGCTTGAGTTGGGATTCTCCGGGTTGGTTTTGCGGGTAAGACTTTATCACTTCGTGCAGTCGTAATGGCACAGAACAGCAACTGCATTTTGGCATAGATATTTTGTTACATATCCGGCAGAGAGAAACCACGCTACACTTTGTACATAGCATTTTGAATTGTTGGGTGCTCTTTGATAGCTATTTTACGCTTCCATACCCACAAGAAGTGTGTATTTGACTAATCCATTTGGACAGTGCTTCTGAAACAGTCCTGTCATTGTTAGAATATACTTTATTCTTTTGCCCCGTTGAGCTGTACACTGATATAGCTGTAGTAACTATTTCATATAACTGGCTTGAGGAAGAAGAGGAAATGATAGGGGCTGTGCAAGATATTGTCAGTGACTTGAGACAAAAGTGAGCTTTGTCTCAGTTGATACTTGGACAGGAGCCTGTCTGTGAACTTTCCTAATGCGCGAGAGGGAAGAGCTTTCCTAGTTACCCTGTGGCTGCAATGTTGTCCCTGTGGATGCGGCGGCTCCTTCCGTCTCGGATTAGCTCGCCTGCCTCACCACGAAGCGCACTCCCCTTCTCTGCTGTGTAGATTCTGCTCTCATGTTCTTCCTTCCCTCATTCTTCTTTGATGCTTGAACCATACGAATGCCCAGACGTGCTCTGCTTATGCCTGGTCTTTCTGTATGAAGAAGGATGCTGTTCTCTGCCCCCCGCCAACTTGATGGCATCTCTAACCTATTGCCTTTGCTAGATTAAAATTGGGTATTTGAATGTTTAGAATTCCTGTAGAAGACAATTAATTTCTTTTGTATAATAATCTGTTGAAAAGAGTTGAGCTTGATGCTTGATACTCTCAGGCAGCTGTTGAACTTTTAACAACTCACGTGCTGGTCTGCTTTTCTCCCACGCTGTTATCTGCCCTGGGAGGGTGTCTGTCATCAGGACAGGAAAAGCTACTACGATTGAATCTTCTTGTACTGTGACTTCTGTGAGGAGTTCGTGCAAATACTGATTCCTTCTCCAAGAAGTTTTGGGCTTTACCTTCTATTGGAAACCACATATCTTCTGCTTCTCTGTGTCTGCACTTCCAACACTTACCAGGGCATACTTCATGGAATTAAATACTCCACCAAGCTCCCACTATTGTTATTAAGTCTTATGCAGTAGATCTAGGTGTGTGGTTGTGGTCTGGCTGTGTTTGCATACACAGGGAATAAACTGAAACAGCACCAAAAGGGGAAATTGAGATCTCTCCAACTGCCAGTGGTGGTTGAAGGCCTTCCTTTAGGAAGGGAGACAAAAGGAGGGGTTTTGTCCTTTCTGCCTGGGTTACTGTTCTCACTGACACAGTCTTTCTCTTTCATAATGATTTTGAGTGAATGGTTTTGCTCTGGGAATGCACTTAAGTCTGTGTGGCCTGATGAGGCTTAGATGAATAAGGAGCTTAGGTATTTTGTCTGTCAAGAGCTAAGAGGTTTCAGTATAAGCACAACGGCAGTCCCTGAAGGGGGAAGGATTTTTATGGCCAAAAATATAAACCTAGGGGCTTTCAGTCTTTCTCATCTCAAGTAGCAATTGCACAAGGATTTGGAGGGTCTGAGTTCTGGATGCAACTACTTAAGCCTGAAAGTATAAGGGTTAAATAGAAATGTTTACGTAGATGTACTGTGATGTGCAATAGAGATATTTCAACTTTGCGGGAAGCTCTATGAAATTTTAATTTTCTCCTTTTGTACTAGAAACATGTTGATTATTCAAAAAAAAAATTATACCTCATTTTTAGCTGAAACCAGAACTTCAGTTTCTCATTCTTAAGTGGAAGCCTGGGGAAGTCTGAATGGGCAGGTAGGCTCTGAAAAGGGCTCCTGTTGGGCTCCAGTCACCCCACCCTGCTGCAGTCACAAGCAATAAGCAACTCTGATCTTACTTTAAAAACTAAAGACTTCCTTTTCACTCTATTCCACTGCTGAAAAGCAATGAAAGCAATCATAGCTGTAAGAAAAGGTTCAAATGCCCCCTCTAGTGGGGGAAGAACTGCATGTTTTGCATGTTTCTCTTAAAAAAAAAAAAAAAAAAAAAAAAAAAAAAAAAAAAACAGGGACTGCCTTACTATTAAATACTAAATCACATCCTCTCCTAAGACCTCATTTAACCTCTCTATATCCTCATCTTTGTGAGGATGAAGGCACAAAAAAAAAATAGGGGCAATTTTTGGAACTGGAGGGAAAAAGGAAATGCTATACAAGTGATTCCTGCCTGAAGAAGTGCTTGGGTTACTGCCACAGGGTAGTAAATGGAGTGCTGATCTGAGGGGAAGCATTTTCCTTCCATAGCAAAAACTTTGGGGGAAAAAAAGCTTCCCATTACACACAACAAAACAGCTGCTCTGCATCAATGTTGCATTTGGGGCAACTTTATAAAGTTCTTGCACCTCTGACAGATTTGCAGTTTTTTTTTTTTTTTTGCTGCTCCTGGCAATGGACATTAGTGATGCATGTTCCAATGCATTAGTGATGCATGTTCTAAATTCCTGTTCTTTGTGAGACCTGGCTTGGAGTTGAAGAGTATTTTTGTCTTGCCAGACTGCAGAGAGCAGCACTGCAAGCTGAAGCGTTCCCTTCCCCGCACAAGCAAAGCGGCGAGGACGCTGGTGCCTGAGCACAACTACTCTCACGGCACTTGCAAAACTGGAACAAGCTGCAAGTAACATGACAAGTGTAACAGCCTGCAGACTTTAAGAGCTGTAACAGACATTTTTGGCTGTTAGTAACCTTTTGCAGAGAGATGGTGATATAGCAAAGCACTGTGAAGGAGAAAGAAAACCCCAGAAGCAAAGGGCTGCCTTAAGTTGTCTGGATCCCAGTGGTGCTCCAGGGGCAAAGTCACCAGGAAGCTCTTGTCAGGTCAGTTAACTGTGAGACACCTCCCCATGCAGCTGTGCTCAGGAAGAACTGGCTGAAGTGGAAGCAACACCTCCCCTCTTGTGTAACTTCACCTGCAGGGTACGTGTTGTTGGGGCTTAGCCAGGGTGACACTGTCCTTGGCAGTGGGTGGCTCTGCCGCCTGTCACATTACAGAGTGATCCAACTCGCTTACCTAAGAAAGAGCACAAGTTCACTTCTTTTTGCATTTCTTTTCCTAATGTTTAACAGCAAACAGCAGTATGTTGTTAAGAGAACTGGCTCCCACTGAGCACATTTTCAAGTGGATGCAGCTGATGGATGTAGGTCAGTGCAACACGCATGACCTGCTAGCTGCAAACACTGAAAGATGTTAAAGGTCAGTCACTTCCACAGAAACATTATAATTTCAGCTTCTTTGTTGTAAAGGATTTGTAATGTTATAAAATTGTTACAGCTAGGTAGTAGCTGTAACACAGGTTAACACTTTTAAAGTTTCTTTTATGAGCAGCCTCTTATTTAAGCAGCATCCTTGACTTCCGAAACACAAAGTATTCTCACCTAACATTTAGGTGTTAACAACCAGGTAACCTGCACTATTATTTGCATTACTGGGAGCTCTCACTGGAGCTTAGGAGAAGTAGCTGCAGCCATTTAAGTGCTGCCACAGCATCAGTATGACTTCAGAGAGCTCAGGGAGGAGTTGCTTTAACTTTCTCTTAAGTCCTTCATTTAGCTTGGTGGTGCTGGAGTGTTGCACAGCATGGGTGCAGTACAGGGAAAGAAGGTGATTTTGCTCAGAGCAGCCTTATGTTTCATCAAGAACACACAAGAGGGGAAAGGTCAGTTTAAAAAAAGGCAAAAATCCCTCAAAAGTGAGAAGTTCTGGTCACATTGCCTTAGTACAAGGTTAGACACACTTAAATGTACTTAAAAGAGCTTTGCTCAGAAGTGTGCTGTACAACTACACATATGATACAGAAAGTGATCATAAGTAAGGAAGCCAGGAGCCATATTTAGTCCAGTTAGTCTCACTCAGGGGTAAACCTGACCCACACCACAAACAGTAAGACACTGTTTTGTGAAGGAAGTAACAGAGCTTTCTCTGATAGAAATAACCTACTACTAGAGTATCTTTTCTAGAAGATAGTGTCACTTAGAACCATCCTATGTAACCTTAGTTCAGGTAAGCTTTTTACAAGAGTCTGAGCCCACCCAACTTATATTTAAGACTGTGAATATAACAAAATATAATACTGCTGATGCTTAGTTGGTATACTTGATCAATAAATCTCCATATGAAGTGTTAAATACAGTAGTTTATTTGTAGCTGTAAATAAAAGCACAAGTTACATACAAGGAGTAACTGCCTATTTATTAAATCAGTACCTGGGTAACAGAAGAGCTGTATGTGCAAAGACACCAAGACAGGCATGCTTACATTTCCCCTACTATTTTGCTGCTTTACTATTTATTCCCACCTTCAATAAAATCTCCATAGAAATAAAAAATGAGGAAATACAGATACATAACAGTTAAGTAAATGAAGGCAATTTAACAATAGCATAGGTCTTCCAGATCCAGAAAAAGAAGATCTGCCTGGTTTTTATAAGAGGCTATAGCCAGAGCAGCTCGGCAACAAACCTAGTCTGAATCAAGATTGTTTAGGTTTATGGCCTGTCATGAATAAGAAAACCAGCATGAACTTCTAACATATCATTCCAGAAAATAGTGATAGGCTTTAAGGCAGGTAATTTAGTCTTTCACCATTTTTTTCCAGCTTATTTTCCTAGTGGTATAGGATATGGTACCAGTTTATTGCTAAAGAAAGCATACCTTCATTGCAAACAAAACAGCATCAACACTGGTTTTCATTAGCAGTCAATATGTTCAGTCTTTTGTTAGTCTAATGTTCACTCAGCATTGTTACTACAGTAGAGTAGTAGTGTTACTGAAAACAAGTAAAATTCTTCTTAGATCACACCAAATCATTATCCTGACATTAAACAGAGACTGTAGTTAACTGTATACATTAAAAGGCAGAGCAGCACCATTTTGGAGCAATAAAAAGAAAGAAAATACTACTCCCTCATCTTTCACTATGGTATATTAAAAAATAAAGAAGGATGAAGATGCAAACTTAGCTAATAATGCTTTCTTCTACAAGAAAGGATAAAGTATTTTTCATCTCACCCAAGTATAAATCCTAATACAAATGTGCACACCATCACCATGTAACTTGTATAAGTTATTTATTAGCTCGACTTACAGGGTGCACTCTCTCAGTTTTTTGTCTGCCTGCTTCAGGGAGATCCATGTATTTAACATGCTTGATCGCAGTTTTGCCCATACCAAGTGGTTATTTAACCCAAATATTTGGGCAGCAAACTGAGCAGCTCCTTCAGGTGACAGAGTAGTAGCACAGCCAAGACCTGCAAAGAAGGACAACTGCCACTTAGCAAAAAACATCTTTTATAGTCACAAAGAACCCCTTCTCGACAGCAACTTAGGACAAAGCTTGTTTAAACCTCCCAGGGGCCGTGGGACTGAGCAGGGTAACAGTCAAGTTTTATAGCTGCCACAGGGGCACATGCTCTACTACTTCATTCCTACCAGGGCTGCTTCATTAATACCAACTCCAGCTTCACAAACTGTGTGTTTAGCAAGAATAAGCAAAGGATTACAGCTTTCTGAGAAGTAATGTGCATAATCTGAACATGAAACCTTTTTTCCATTAGCTTCTTGACTACAAAAAGTGCAAAGGATTGTATGCAAGACATAACTTTTTTCAGCACTGATCCAGCTACTGCCCTAAAGAGTGTTTTGCCGTGTGTGGTTTTTGTGCACACGTGCAGGGGTATCTACATGAGGAACAGAGCCAGGTCACTACCAGGGCGTAAGCCAAAGACCACCTTACCGCTGGGTAGCCGCAGAGAAGACCACACGTCCTGGGCCCCCCAGTCAGCTGAGAGCGGGGGGCAGTTGACCACGGGGTAAGCAGTGTTCCCAGCCATCACCGGCCCCAGGCCATTGCTTCTGCCAGCGACGGCAACAAACACCGTGGGGACTCCATCTCCTGGAAGGCAGGAGCACGCGGAGGTAAACGACCCATCCTTCCCTCTCCCACATACTTTTGGGGGGACTCCAGCTGGGCACCTGCTCTTCTGTTAGCAATTATTCAAGTAAATTACATAGTATAGTGCAGAATTTCATTTCTAGCTTTCCCCTTTGCAGAACGTCAATTTTCCAGCTTAAAATCCTAGTTGTGTTTAACAAAATTAGGAAGTTGGCACGTCTTACTCTACTTGTGTTGAGCAGAAAGTCTCAGCGTCCGAGTGCTGTTTAACTTTACAGATTTTAAACAATATTTTAAAATGATGGAGATAGAGTATTTGCACACTATAGAATAGCAAGCAACTTACCTCTACGTGTCTCTAGACTACCACATCTGTCATTTCACTAATTGCCTCGTTAACCCCCATCTGCCAGTTCTCTGTAAAAGTATATTTCTACAAAAATAAATTATTTATTCTCTCTTCTCAATATAAATATGAATTTTAGCTAATATCTTTCTCATGACATCTAAAAACAGTATTTAAGCAAGTTTTTGTGAAAAAAGTAGGATGACAATTTCAGTAGCATCTCTCAAGAGGACTATTTAGAGTCAGCTTCAGAAACTATCACTCTTCCCTGTTTCAGAAACAGCAAAAGTCAGTAACAAGATTCTGGAATAAAGGTTTAGGAGGGGTGTGGAGGGAGAGCTCAATTACTGGGATAAAAGCAGAGATTCAACTTTCACTGATAGCAGCTGTGGCTGGGCATAGGACAATACACTAAACAACTATGGAGCAAGGTACCTATAGACTACTTAGAAAACTACTTGTTAAACAGCATTATAACAGCTTACTGTTGTGCTAGGAGAACAGGGGAGAAAACTACTAGCAATCCTTAAGTGGAGAAATTGTTCTCACACGTGTTACTGTTTCGAACCACTTTTTTTTTGGCATTTACCTTCATATTCTGCTTTGATCCTTAGAGTTTCATCTGGCCCTTTGTGTGCAGAGGTCACTCTTAACTCACAAGGGATCCCGAAGGTGGTACAGGCCTTTTTGATTTTTTCACAGTGACCAAGGTCTGAAGGAGATCCCATCAATACCACAACTCTCCCTTGGCTCTTCGTTTTCAGAAGCAGCTGGGTAAAAAAGTTAAGGGGACAAGGGGGAAAAAAAAAGCAGTCAGCAGGACTCCAGTTACCAAACATACACTTACCAAACTCTATCTAGTTTGTTCATACACATAAATACCTCCACTCTTTCTGCAACCCATTCAAAGTTTCTCTTAACCATCTGCAGTGCTTCAGGAGTAACTTCCTTTAGGTCCCGGTAAGACTGAAAAGAAACAAACAAAAAAATTCAATAAAGTTAGTGCTTTTCCTTAGGTACATAAAGTACTCTGCTACCATAATCTATAGGAATGCCTCAACTGGAATGTTTATGCAGTTTTTAGTAATTCCTCAGGAAGGAGAACTGCAATACACATGTAGGAATGAGCTTTTGGATGAGCTATTTTCTTCCCAGAATAAGTGTGAGGAATGAACTACAAGAAACAATAACTATTTAATGAAAAAGCTCTCAGCAGGTGCACAACTTTCTGCAGCATGGCTGTGCTATATGGCCATTTGTAATGCAGAAGGCTTCTAGCCACTGGTGCATCAAGGTTTTGGCAGCTTCCTGAAAGACAGATTTAAGGAAACCCATTCAGCCGTCTCAACACTGGAATTCATAACAACATTATTGCCTGCAGCAGCACTGCATTAGCTGACCTAGGTTCTGCATGACCCAGTGAGGCACCATATTGTAGGGAGATGAGCACAGCATGGCTCAAGCATGCTACAGTGCAATTCAGCAAATGCAATAAAGCAAGCAGTAGAGCAGTACTGCTTCCTAATTTAATTAGGCTGCAATAACCATAGCAGCTCTCTTTCCCCTTAGGGCTTAGAGCCACTTTCTCTCATAGGGTCTCTGTTCTTAGGCTCAAGAATAGTCACAAAAGCTCCACAGCAGCAGCACTTCCAAACCATTTATTTAGTAATTGAGAGATGTTTATCAAACAAGTCTAATTGCTACAAGTCTAAATGAAGCAGTTCCAAGCCAGATCTGAAAACGAGAGCTTCTTCTGTCCTTGCTATCTATTTACTGCCCAGTTATTTTGTTATCTGCACACCAAGTCTACTACCTCTACTGCAGTTCATCACAATAGCTCCAGGAAATTGCTGTTGGGCATTCCTATTTAAAAAGTATATAGGCACAGGATTATCTTCTGCTAAAGAAACAACTGGGATTTCCCAAATATATCATGAGAACAGGACTGAATGCTCAGCGCCTTATGAGCTACAACATAAAAAGGGAAGACAAGAAAAGAGATGTTCTAAAAACAGATGCTTAACTCTAGGATTTACTTTTTTCTTCTTTCCAACGAACTCAGAAGATTAAAAACACTACCTGTTTGTCCTTTTGCTGGCTTCTGTCTCCTGCTGGCCACAGCCTCCATGAATCATTATCAATAACATCGGCAAGAACGATTTCTTTTGTTAGAATATTAACACCAAATTCAACCTGAAAGAGAAAAGTATTTTAGGAACTATAAACTGACAAATATGTCCCATCAGACTCAACATCATGAGGAATCGTATTTTCCCTCATACCTTCAGGTCTACCAGGGTGCAGTTTTGGGGCTGCCATGACTTCTCTAGGATCTCAAAAATAGCTTGGGTAGAACGTGCCATAATATCCACTTCCGTCTGTCCAATAGTAAGTCCAGCAAAACAGAACTTGGCTTCTATGAGCTGTTCCTCAGACCACTGTGGGTCGTTATTGGCATCATCCTGTTAAGAAAGGGATAATTGCATGTAGTTTAAGCTTGCTATAAGAGAAAGAGATAAGCATTAGAAGACAATATTAAATTACAAAAAGAACTCTACGGGTACAAGTTTCAAACTGGTATTTTCTACCTATAGAAGCTAAGTAACAACATCAAAACACTTCCTGTAACCCGTAAACAACTTTTAAAACTCCTCTCAGTTTGAATAGTGCATCAGGAGTGATCCACTACACTACAGAAACACTTTTTAGATCATAGTTTACAAGACACTTCTTTCAGCACACCTTTCTGAAACACAGAGATATTTCTAGAATTAGCTATCCACTTACAGCCAGCTTGCAAGTACTTTAAATTCTTCAAATACATTAGCATGTCCACTTTGAGAATATTTCTCTAAGAAGCCTCTATGCTTTAGAAATGAGGTGTTACTTGTCTGATAATCAGAAATGAGTTATCTACTTTCTGAACAGAAAGTCTGAGATTAGAAATCTGTTGTTCTTTGGTGGCCCTGTGTGCCAATGTCACACCATACACATTTTGAAAGAGGGAGCTGTTGGAAAGAGACTACAAGAAAGTGTTAGGGTGGCAAAACTACCAACACCAAAAGGATGGCAACCTCTGGTGCTACTGCTTTACTTGTCAGTATTTTTAAAGAGATGCTGAAGACTTCTGGCTCTGTTTGATTGTCATAGGAAAGGAAACTTACCTTATAAAACATCTCAATTTTGGGTGGATAAAACTTATATCCTTCTTTGACACCAGGGTTTCTTTTGAGGAAGGAGCCAGTAGCAATTCTTCTGCACACCCATTCAATTGGGATCATTTCGCAGTGAGCTGCTATGAATGCTGTGTCACTGTGTTTTCTGACAAAAGCTGTTTTGATTCCTAAATATAAAAAGGAGAAAACTCAGTTCTGTTACTATGCCCACTCCACAGCTGAAGCAAAGCAGAAACACCTTTGTCTAACTACGAGTAGAACAAAATCAAATCCTGCTCCTGTTTGGACTTAAGGGATACCAGAAACTTCTTCAGGGCATTTAAAGCTTCCAGAAAGAAGAGGGGATTTTTCTGCTCTTTTATCTTGTAAAAGAACATCACTACTGTTACCTTTCACTGCTCATTAGCTCCAGCAGTTCTAAAATTCAAGACTACATGCAACTCAAACTTGTGCTCTGATCAGACATCCTTTTCTTGCAGTAATTCCATTTAGCCAGACTAAGAGGCCTCCTTCTCTCATGTACCCTGACACAACTGTCATTTAATAGATAAATCTGATTTAATTTGGATTAAAAAAAAAAGTAGATTTTTCAGAGGCTTTTTAAACAGTTCATCCCTCATAATAGCTTCTTTTTAAACAAGAATAACAGCAACAACCAGGTAACTCACCATACTCTCTGGCAGAAGGGCTATTGACTGTAACATCATTCACTGAACAGCAATTAGAGCAGCAAAACTTTGGAGCATGATAGTCTTTACTGATTTGTTTTTAAAGGAGGGGTCAAAGAACTTAGTCCTTTCTTTCATTACTAACTAGCATTTATTTAGGCCACAGGATCCCAGTGATTCGTTTAACAAAAGACATTAAGACTTGGAGGTATATGTGCACTCAAACTCGCTGCAGAAAAGCAACAATATTGTCTCAATATTACAGGATTCTAAGATGCTCCACACTAAACCCCGTGATGACCAGCATGGGCCCATTGTCATTCCAAGTCTAGCAGGAATTTTCTTTCTTCTCCCATTCCTGAGAAGTGATAAGAGTCCTGCAGCCTTCATCCCAGCCCCTCAGGGCAAGACAACTGCCAAGCCCCAGTGACCTCTGCCACAAGCAGAGCACAAAGGAGATGCAGCCAGGCAATTCAAGGATATCTGCACTTCATTCTACTTTCAGGGATAGAAAAGAGGAAGAGCAAATAAAATACTTAAAATACAATATGAACACTGAATTTTCATATGCAACTCCACTGTCCCAGAGGTCACCAAGCCCCCTACTTGGTTTATTCCTGCACTTTTCATCATCACAGATGTGTGCTTTAGAAGTGCTGACATCAGTTCCACTGCAAACAAGACAAACTTTAACAGAACTCTTTGTAAATCATCACCTTTGGGGAGGGGAAAAACGGTTAAGAGAAGTTGCGCAAAGCAAACAAACTGCTTCTACAATAGAGCGTTAGTGTTATCTGCTATTTATGCTAACCAAGATGGGGGAAAAAACCTGAAGGCACTTTCGTTGTTTTAAAAGGCAGCTGCAGTTTATTCTGCATAGGAATTTCCACAGCACCTAAAGTTCCTCAGGAAGAGCCATTTTAAGCTCTTTGAGATGTCTACAGCATAGCTTCTTACCATTCTTAAGATTTTAAATCTTAAATTTGACTTACAAAATAAAGGCATATGAAAATTAGGCAAAAAAATCTTATTCATTGCTTCAAAATAAAAATTCATTTAAAAATATGTAAAAAGTAATCACAAACAGGAAAGATCTCAGGAGATTTCTTTGTAGTCTAGGCAAAATATGCTTTCTAGGAAAGCCTACTGTTTGAGGATTATTCTTAACCTGACCATGTTTTCCTCCTTCCTCATTAAGTGTGCTGGCAAATTAGCTTAATCTAAGTGCTTATTTTAGCATATAAGTACAGGTGGGAAACTCTAGGAAAAACATTTCTCTTCCCCACCTATGAAGCATGCTACAGCTTCAGTGTTTTGAGCATCTGAGATCTACCACTATACTTGGTGTGTGGCCAATACTCAACATGAAGCAGTATTTGCTCAAATGCATGAACTAAGTGCAGCTATGAACGCTGTCTTAAATCTATTATTACATTACAGCACTGTTTGTAGACTCAAGCTGGGAACCTACCGGTTCAGGTTCTTTACAACTTGCATACTGTCTATTTTCCTGGAAAAGACACTTCAAAATGCTTTCCTTAAAGTGAAGATACTGACTCCATTTTTGGAAGTGTGGTGCAGAATTTACTTAGGAGTAACTTTTAGATGTCACCTGATTGTACCACTACCTAGCAGTGGCTTCTAAATAAACAGATGTAGCAAGAAAGATGAGATGCAGTCAATCTGTTAATATACCCAATAAAAGCAAGGGCTGAAATGAGCATGGGGGGAGGCAATGTAAGAGTGTGACTAATCGTGTAGGACAAAGTATAGTAACATTATCTGTGATGGAAGATTGCTTCAGACTCTTGAGTTCTCAGTGGTTAAGACACTCAGCTTATTAGCAGCAAATACAAAAAAAAAAGTCCCTAATAAGAAAATAATTTAAAAAAAAAACCACACTCAAGGCTCTCCAAGCAATACTGTTTAAGAGTCTCTGCAACAGAAAGGGATTCGTTTTCCTTTTAAAATACTGACCTGCTTCTTGGAGCAGCTGAAACACACAGCTAGTCGTTGTATTGGAAATCGCAGCCTTCCCTTCCATGCGGTCCTTCCTGGCTGCATTCCCTGCTGTTATTTGGTCTTTCGACTGCATCAAGACGCATCCCGGGATCTCTGGCAACTCGTACACTTCCTTTGTTTTACCTTCGTTAACTTTCTTACCGAGTTTCAGTTCTAGGAGAAGAAAGAGGGAAGTTTCACACAGCTAGTCGTTGTATTGGAAATCGCAGCCTTCCCTTCCATGCGGTCCTTCCTGGCTGCATTCCCTGCTGTTATTTGGTCTTTCGACTGCATCAAGACGCATCCCGGGATCTCTGGCAACTCGTACACTTCCTTTGTTTTACCTTCGTTAACTTTCTTACCGAGTTTCAGTTCTAGGAGAAGAAAGAGGGAAGTTTCAGAACACCCGAACACCTTCGCGCCTCGGCCGCGCGTTGCGGGCGCCCGGCAGCGCCGCAGGCCC
>NW_010577155.1:34414-78253 GCF_000705375.1 Tinamus guttatus | reverse complement strand
GAGAGCTCGGGCGCCTCGCGGAGCTGGCGCCAAGCGAGGGGCTCTGAGGCGCTCCTGAGCGCGCGGAAAATAACCGCGTGGGAGCGTCGTCGTGGTGCGGTAAAACCTGCCTCGCACCTGTGTTGGTAGCAAAGTAAAACAGTCTGTGCGCGCAGTGACCCCCTGAGAGATGGGCGCGGAGCTGCAAATGAAGCTTTGGTTCTGCTGACATTTGCTAAATGCACTAGTATCTACTATTTTTTTTCTCTCCACAATGATAGCAAAATACTTTTTTTTTTCCTCTCCTTTGTGGGAGCACGTGCAGTCACACACACACATGCAAGTTTTGGCATGGGTAGTGCAAGCCCTATAGGCATTCTCGGCTTTCCGCTTGTGAAAAGGGGGCTAAATCACATTCAGGACAGTTTGGGGAGGCGGGGCTTCTCTAATACACATGCAGTGAATTAAAAAAGTGTTAGCACTTTTGTATTTTTGAGATCAGACATGCAAGGGTAGCTTCAAATTGGTTTTGGAGCAACAAGACTTTGTCTTGAGATTTTCTGTTTATTGCAGCTGACTTTAATACACTTTTACTGGTAAAACACTGCATTTCTACATGACTCCCATATCCTGGTATTTCCTCTGGGTTGCAGGTGTATCATGTATTACCTATATTTAACAGTGTCTATCAAAAACGTGCCTGCTAGGAATGTTAAAGCTGCAGAGTGCAAGGAAGGAAGCTGCTAATCCATGGTCTCCTCTTAGGCTGAGCCATGATTCGGGAAGCAGGCTAGTAAAAAGTCATATCTCATTAAGCTTGCTTAGTAATGCTGGCGGATTTGGAGTTTTGTGATTTTAAGTTAAATGATAGGTGTATTTTAATCACTCAATCTGTGGCTTACTATCTGGGTTTTCATTCTAGACATATTTCATGATTTAATGAAAACACTTTCTTTCAGAGGGGAATATGATGCATATTTGATTCCCTTTTTTTAACATTAATTATCACTTGATAGAAATTGTGAATAGTCAACAAGTTCCATTAAATCAGTGGAAGATTTTTACCTGAAGAACATTAGACTGCCTCTGAGCCTGATCCTTAGCTCAAAAATTGGCTGAAATTTTCAGGGGATGCTTTCTTAGGGACATGAATCTTACTGTGTCTTTGCAGTGAAACCTGTAATAGCCTGTTCAGTTAGACATACATTTCTTTACTCAATAAAATTATATTAAATAATTGTTAGTGCTCCTGTTTTCTTCTTTAACGTTTCCAACATCTTTACATTTCACTACTAACTGTATCACTAAATTTCCTTAAGTATACTCTTTCAAATTTGGAAGCCAAGAAATGTCTCTTAACCATATTCCCTTAAAAATAAGTAACTAGAAGTATAGTAAATATTAATGGACAGTCCCAATAAAGCCTAACAGAAATCTGATTAGCCATTAAATGTGAGCTCTGAGAGCTCCCATTGAAATTGCATGAAGATGTTTGGTTGATGGCTACTGGCCTTAAATACTATGCTCATGATTCTTCTAATTACTCCTGGGCAATACAACAGATAACAGTCTGGCCCTTAATTCATCCTGGGTTTAAAAAGTTACAGTACATGAACACACAGAAGTGTATCAAAATGCATTTTTAGTTCATTGACCCCTGAAGAAGCGACAGCTGTTGGGAACATGTTAGTGCTCCTTCTCTTTGAATCTTTGTATGTGTATCTGTACAGAATATTTGTTACAGGTCACAAGCACAAGTGCCATCGATTATTTATGCCTTATGTTCCGATATACCTGTTTACAACACTGGGGAAAATTTGGCTATTTATGATAAGTGGCCTAAAGTGAGCTGAATTATAGTGCTAAAAAGTCTTTAGGCATTCTGGAGAGTTTACTTCAGTGGAGATGTGCACGAGTGAAAGCTGAAAACCAAGCTGGATTGATCTAGCAAAATACTTAAGCATGTCCTCAACTGCATGAATTTGAGTGGTGTTCTTTGTTTCAGTGAGACTATTTTGCTTGAATTTTCTTATATTTGTAAGCAGGGTTCTGGAATGGGCCCAAAACCAGACATAACTTGAAAGAATTTCACTATATTGACATAGGTAAAAACTTTTTCTTGTTGTTAATTAAAAAGTAGCTGCTAGGTTGTTGTGCCTTAAATTTGGAGTCCTTTGCAGGAGAAGGCAAAATGTGGCTTCTCTGTTGGTTCTTACTTTGTGAATTAAACTGGAAACCAAGTGTATTTCTAATCATAGATTTATCAAGGCCTTCCATACACTAAGGACATTTTACCAATTTACCTTGATTCAAGTTCTTAGGTTTGTCAATCTAAAATGCTAATTTCATCTGGTTGTAGCACATTTTATAGCTATGTTATCAGTGAATTCTCATTACGTTTGAAACTTGAAAGCTGATAAACTGTTATTTTGAATTTAATGTTAATAAGGCTTCAGAGTGGACCTCTTAAATCATCTTTACCATTTGTGAAGCAGGGAACAGAGGTGCCCATGGGGCTACTCTGTCAGCATGCCAAAATAAAGCCAAAGGATATTGGTAAGGAGAGGACTTTTCTTGGGGGTGGTGAGTGAGGGAGGAGGAGTATTTTGAGTAACAAGTCTATTAAACGTCATTTGAGTCCTTGACCAGGACAAATTTGCAAAGTTAATCTTGCAACAACGGTGACTTCTGTCAACTTTTTGCAAAATTCTCTGGAAAATATTTTTGGCAGTAATGCTGGGTACTGCAACCAGAGTGCATCCAGTTTTGTACTGATTTTTAAAAAGGCTTTAAAACATCTGTCTGTGCAGGTAGAAGTCCTACTAAAATCATGGACTTAAGTTATTCCTCATCCCAACTCAGTTGAGCTCTTTGTATGGAATTTGTTATGAAAATGAGAATAAATGGAGAACAGAGGATAGGCTAGCATGCCTTTTTTATGCCTTCCATGTTACAGACCTCTGTTACGACTTCCCTAACCAAACTAACTCACCAATGTAAGTGAAGAAATACTCTGGTCTAGTAAGTTGCTAGTTGCTTTCGATTAGCCATTTATCCAAATATCTACACTAGCATAATGGACACGGATATCTACATTTTGGTACAGTCTGTTGGCTGTGAGCTAGGTCTGTTTTAAGACTATTTAGCAAGCTGTAGCAATTTAGCAAGCAAATTAGAACAATAGTGTTTAGATAGGAATATGTAGGTGCAACCGGTAGTGATTTTGATGATTTATTACACAAAATTTTTACCCCTTAATGTAATCTGAAGAGCCAATTTCATCTGAAGGGCCTAGTGTAGGTTTAACAGATCCCTTGACAGATGCAAAAGCAACCATGTTTGTTGTCTAAAAAGCCTATTTTTTGTAGTTAACCATATTTTTATATAAACTACCTATGGAATTTACTGGATGTTTGACATGCTAGTTATGCAGCCTGGATAATCATGCTCTGTGTGCTGGTAAGACAGTCCTGAACGTTTTCAGAGACACTTACTGGTTTGGGATATACTAACCCATAATCTTTTAGTTTTGTATTGAATGAAGTTTATGGGTCATTTTATGCTGCTAGTTTTTGGTAGCTGTGTTAATTATATGCTACAAAACTGCAGGAACAGAGGAAGAGAGGGGGGGAGTGAGACCTGGCTGCAGCGAGCATTTTTATCAGATCAGTCTTACGTAATTTCCTGATGGGTAAGGTTCCTGTAATGGTGACTTCCAGGAGGTAAAAATGAGCCAGATTTACATTCTAACTGAGTTTAAATCTCTGAAATCTAATGTATATGTCATGAAATGCAGGGGGGTGAGACTTCATTTTTATGTATTTCTCCTTCATCTCAATGAACGAAGAGCATAGCTTGGCTATCCCATCTTGTTGCAGAGAAAATGGATGTGTCTGGGGCAGATTTAAGGTTTGAAGAGATGGCACAAGGTGGCAAGAGTCAGTGGAGCTATTCTAGCCTAGAGCTAGCAGGGATGCACTTTCATTGGAAATGGGCATGAGCATGGTTTTATTCCTAGAGGATGAGGCTGAATTCCCCATTTTCTCACATTAGGAGAGTTAACTTGACGTAAGTCTTTCATATTAGCTGCCTAATTAAGGCATCCATATAGCCATGATTCAATGCTCCAGGAATTTGCTCAAGATTTTGTCTCTTGTGGGCTCGTCTGCTCATACCTTAAATTTGGACCTATTGAATGTGGGCCTATTGTGGATTGTGGAGGTTTATGCAGGGTAGCTAAGACTGAAGGAAGAAAAAAACAAAAAGCGGGAGAAATGTTTTAGTTTAGGGAGATGTTTTAGTAAGTTTGTTTTAACTTATACAAGTTCTGTCTGTTGGCTAACTGCTTGGCCACAGGAGTGCCTGTGCCAGCACCAGGAGACCTTATACCAAGAGAAGGAGCAAAGGGGGAAAGTAGGGCGTGACTCTTTTAAGCCAACAGAGATGCTGATAGTGGCCCAAGTGTAGCTGGGCTACCAGGAAATAAGCTAAATGGGACATTTAGAAGATGTTCCAGGGTAACAGCCCTATCTAGAGAGTTGTAAAATGGCTCATTCATCTCAGTGAATGAATGTGCTTTAGAGGTGAATGGAACTGCTGATACAGCTCAGAGTTTGCCTGCCCCACCTCAGCATTTTCAGTATCCCACTTGTGAACTGGTGGGGAGACAAAGCGCTTTGGCACCACATTAACCTGAAAGGCAACCAGGTAATAATGCAGATACTGGGGGGTGGGCAGGGGAGAAGAAGAGCAAAGGTCTCTGTTTTTCATGGCATTAAGGCTTGTTGCTATTGCTTTTCTTTGCTTCATGTTGGATTTGATTTCTAGCCTGCATCCTTTCCATGATGCAAATTATGTTACATTGCCTGGAGCAGTTGCATGGAAACAACTTGGTTTTGACCTGACTCCTGAGAAAGCAGCATATTGTAGATGTATAGTCTAAAATAGCCCCCTTCTACACCCTTTCAATCTTAACATAATGCTCTTACATGTAACCACTTAGCGCCCATCAGTGCCTCAAGTTCCACTTAACTTGCCTGTGAGTGTGCCTAGACTAAATACCAGGTGTCTGATACTCAGTTTAAAGCTGTGATCAGAGCAAAGCCATAGCACAAGCTCAAATAACCCAGGGTGAGTTGAATTTAGTAAATGCTGTTTTTGAAAGGATTTATTTTTTTCCTGAGAAATCCCTTCTCCAGTGACACTTGATTTGGTCCAATGTCAGTACCTCAGCAGATGCTGTCAAAAGAAGGCACCAAAAGAAGGCACCAATTCTGAATGTGTATCATTGCTTAGAGACAAAGGAACATAGAAGAGTAATGCTGAATCATAGCTACAATTTTGCAATGAAGAAAGGTTGTCTTGATGCCACTTTACCTAAGCATCCTATGCATTAAATAATTTTTTATCTGTATAAATGGCAGCAGCATATAGAAGATAAAGAAGATAAAACCATATACTTGACATCTCTTATCACTATTAAAAAATAAACGTGAACAGCAGAAAAAAGGCGATAGCTTTCTGATTGATAACCAAAGAAGCGAGCTGTGCTTTCAAGCTGCAAAGCAGCAAAGAAACAGAGATCCCCACACAAAGTTTGTAATCAGGTAAATCCTGCTGTCTGAAAAATGCAGGTCTGTTTCTGAGAAAAAAATGTATTGCTTAGAAAGTAATTTTTGCTTTACTTTTTCCTATCAGTTCTTGCTTTATGGCTATATCTTAATGTTGATATTGAACAGGGTCCAATTTTGACATTTATTTTGTGATCTGTAACAATTTGCCCTGTTCTACTAAGAATTTAGATAGTCCTTTTCCTCAATATTTTTGTGAACTACTTAAAGTCTACATGATAGCAACAGTGTACTAGTTATGAATTCATACATGATGAAGATTGTTAGGTAGAAACAGTTCTTGCCTGAATAACTGCATTTAGAAACAGATGCATATGGGAAGATCTGATTATTTTAATGACTAAACCAATTTTTTTTTTGAGGCCTATCTAAAAAAAACTAAGTTAAATTTGTATTAAATTAAACTATTTGGATGTATTACAGTGAGTTGGGTAGGATCACAAATTCTTCTCATGCACAGAATGATTTTAGAGCTGTGGGAATGCTAAGCTCATCATTTGGCACAACACATTCTAGACTAAGCTGTAAGGAATGGACAGATCCCTTACACTCCTACCAAGGTCTGCAGTTCTGTATGCATAACAGATATGACTTCAAGGACGTATCTTTGAAACAACTCATTGCAAAGAGAGAGGAAAAAAAAATAAACCAATGCAGGTCTTAGTATTACAAGCCAAAGAATTTGTGTACTGTGAAACCACTGTGAATTGTGAAAAGCGGTAGATAAACATAAACTCTAACAATCCTAACTTTGCTCACTGTAAATGGACGAAACATTATGATCTGCTAGGAACCTTTCTCTATCTTAGAATTGTTTTCAAATGGCAGTCAAATACCAGATAAAATATACCTTTGTGGAAACTATTTACCATAAAGTCTCTCATTAAAGTTGAACAAATAACTAAGCCATAGACTAAGAAACAAAGCACCCAATCTAGCAAAACATTTTTGTGTCTGAAGTGGAATATAAGATATAAGTGGAATTTGGGCCTCTGTGTGAAAAATGTAGTGCAAACAGTTTGGCAGCTGCTGAAGGCAAGACTTCACTACTTGACTTAGTGGTGCTTTTGTACATGCCCAGAACTGACCTAGGTTTGGCAGGGGTGTGCAGATCTATGCCTGAACATGCCTGGGATCCAGAAATGAGTTGTTCTATTGCTTGAATCCACTGAAAGGAAGACCTAGGAAATGAATACCCTGCAGACAGGATATAAAGTACTTACACAATCACAAAGTGCAGTAGTGGTCAGTCAGATTTTGCATTAGGGCTCAGGTTTTGCACTCCTGCAGAGTTTCTGTACTTCAGTACATAAAATAGCTCTGGACGAGCCAGAGTCCTTGGAACTGGGACCAG
Source organism: Tinamus guttatus (assembly GCF_000705375.1). The sequence continues at coordinate 71,290 of NW_010577155.1, read as the reverse complement.
AACCTCTATCTGCCCCTTTTAGGTGGGCCTCAACCTCTTGTACTTTTCTCCGGGGATCAGTGACTGCAGCTCACAGTGGCAGCCTATCAGGAGGCTGGTGGAGATGCATCCCCACCCTACAGACTGGTGGTCAGACCAGGAGGAGGGTAAATACTGAGAAAGGAGTTGGCTGCTTTTCCCCTCAAGGCCTGCCTAGCCAAAGAGAAATCCCGTTATCCCTTTAACTGTTTGGTTGATTGCACAGGACTGCCTTGATAGGATGGTTACAGTAAGGTGATTTGAAATGTCGGGTTGAAGTTTTAAGTGTATGTGTTTTCTTTGATCAATTAAACTGACACTTCCTTTCAATGAAGCCTGCTAATTATGGTAGTGGGTAAAGCAAGGTGTGTAGGGGAAGACTATCTTTTATTAATTTGCTATCACTGCGGAAAGCTGACTGTCAAGAAATATGATGGAAATTCATACTTTGCGTTAATTTAAATGACTAATGGTGAATATATAAAAGGGGAGCAACCAGATACTCATATGAGTGACCCACATTCACAAAGAAGTTACTTCATTTCCTACTGTCTAAGAATCTCTCTGCATGCTAGTTTGGTAGAAAGTTCAGTAAACCAACCTGTTGTACGGCTGATGGATCACCATACAGCTGTGATCTGCTGAGGTCTTGCATTTCTTCCTGCTTACAAAGCCTTTCTAGCAGTAACTTTTTGCCTTCGGTTACTGTATGCACTTTCTCTGTTAATAGTCTTTGAACCTGGAATATGGTATTTTCAGAAGCACTTTTCTTGAGTGGAACAGGTGACATTTCTGTGGACAAAAGCAAAGTACGTTGTTAGAGTGCACAAGTCAATGAACTGCTGACTGAAAATCAAGCATACGCTAGATTTCCCTAATGCTGCCTTTCTATTAGGTCTGGTGTTGTGTAATGGGGTCATTGCATAATGGCTGTTAGGAATGAAGTATAACTTTTCCTAAACACTGCTCATGCTGACCTATCTATTAATCTTTAGCTTTGCTTCACTACAGCATTTTTATACTTTCATTTTTTGTCAAATAGATATCTATTTGTTTCGTGTTAGTCCTATTAGTAGAGTTTGTGATTATGTGCCGAGCAGGTCAAATTCGAAAATGTGCTTAAGATTTGTTTGTGTTCACAGAATGGTTGAGGTTGGACTTCTGGAGATAACCTAGTCCAACTCCCCCACCCAACCACGGTCACCTAGAGAGTGTTGCCCAGGACCGTGTCCAGGCAGCTTCTCAGTATCTCCAGGGATGGAGACTCTACTCCTTCTCTTGGCAACCTGTTTTAGTGCCTGTTACTCTTAATAGTAAAGAATCTTTTGCCTTGTGCTCAGTTAGAACTTCATGTGTTTCACTTTGTGCCTGTTGTCTCTTGTCCTATCACTGAGCCCCACTGAAAGGAGTCCCGCACCAACCTCTTTCATATGTCTGTAGTCAAGACATCATTTCATTATTAAAAATGAGAGGAAACCTTCTGAAAGTTGACCTTGTCATCCCTCCCTTTGTGACTTGGGCATGACAGTTCTGCCAGGAAGAAAAGCAGCTGCTGACCTTTCCTATATCGAGTTGCATACCACGGTTTCTGCATACCATGTATTCCATTTCTATCTCAGAGATCTTGTAGCATATTGTCTCTTTGGCAGCAACTGTCTTACCCTTTTTTTTTCCCTCTCTCTCTTGTGCTCGTCATTTTTCTTTGCATTTACTGACACGTTTTCCTGATGTTTTCCTCATTTTTAGGGATAAGGATTGAAATAAATTAAAGTTTTCTATCAGGCCTGCATTTTGATCAGGAGCTTTCTTTCAGGGATTGTTGAGAGTGAGAAAAGAATGTTAATTTGGGGACTAATGAAAGAGGATTTTTTAAAAACTATTTCAGTGCTTGAAACTAGTATCAGGCATTCAGTTCTGTGTCAGGGTAGGGGTACTTTAAGTTAGGCAGAAGGGGTCTTACCATCATTCCATGTTTTTCTCTTGACACCCAGTGATCCTGTGTTTGACGTAACATCTCCCACTGAACCTTAGAAGAGAAAAGCAAGGTGACTAGATATTTTGCAAAGAGCTTCTAAAAACACAATCAGTCGCAAATCGAAAAGCTTTATACTACAAAAGGAGATGTACTGAGACAGGAACTTAGAGCAGTAAGAATCTTGTGGACAAATTAGGTGTTGGTTTAGGACCCAGAGGCAGGATGGAGGCACAACTTTAAGCAGTTTAATAATTACAGCTTTGTTTGTTGTTTTTGTTTTTCCTAGAGCTTATTGTTTTTCCTGCACCAGCATTTGCAGCACAAACAGGTTACACAGCCCTCTCCTATCATGCTGAAATGTAAAGCAATCAGCTTAAGTACTCTTGCAGTTGACAAATTCAATTCATGGAAGGTAGAAATAGTAGCATCTCCAGTTTCCTGAATTGGAAAAAAAAAAGTGAGGCTTAATAGTCATCTATCACAATCACATAAATGTCACTGCCCTGTTTTATTTATCTATTTTTTTCTCTCTCCAGGCTGCACTTTCATCACTTGTATAACCAGACACTTTGGGTAGCCCATTTCACCACATCTCACTTAAATTTACACAAAAATTCTCCAAGAATCTCATTGAATGGTTCAAATGTTTTCATTTTTGTTAAATTTCTCACTCTAAATTTCTCCAAAGGCCATTTCTGTTCTGCGAATATTGCCTGCTTGCCCATGACTGCTTGCCTTTTCTTAGTCATTCCGAGCACTTATCTCACCTCTGTAGCACAGGTCAACAGGCAAATTCAACCTTTATTTTAAAATCTATAACTCATTTCTGACGTTTTCAGTACCTGATAGGAGGCTGGAACTTTCACGCCTCCAGGCTGATGGGCCTAGAGGCTGTCTTCTTAAGATGCAGTCAACTTCATCGTAAAACCTCATTTTTCTCCTGGGATTACCATGATGCTCATTTTCTTTCTGCAGTGCTCGGTATTCGTATTTTAAGTTCTTGTACTTTGTGCGACATTGTTTCCAGTCTCTGTCTATTCCACGTTTCATTAACCTTCTGGCAATTTCCTCAAATATTTCTTTATTTCGTGTGGCTCCTTCAAGCATTTGCTGTATCTTTTCATCTGACCATATGTTTATCAGAGCTTTGACTTCATTATCACTCCAGTGTTTTCCTGCTCCAGTATCATTAACAGTAATAACTTTAAAGTGATTTTGTGCTTCATCCAAGGGAATTTGATTATCTGAAAATAAAAATGAAACAGTTACTGAGTATTGCTGAATACCTAGAGAAAAAAAGTAGCTAATGTTTCAGTAGCGAGTTGGAAGATTAAACTTTGCAATGTGAATACTCATTTGCAGTCACATTTCATTTAAGTATGCCAAATATATAGCAGATTAAATCTCTTGTTTCTTAAAGCCATCTAAAAGTCCAGATCTTTGTCAGGCTAATTTTGTTACTGATTCTAAAATGGATGTATCATTGTGTTGCACACCCAAAAGTAATAGCCTGTAAGCTTTGAAAGCAACAATGCATCTGCAATGATAAGAAAATGGTTTTCCACAATATTGCTTCAAACTAGACGGAAAAGGAAAAGTAATAGCCTGTAAGCTTTGAAAGTAACAATGTATGTACAATGATAAGAAAATGGTTTTCCAATATTGCTTCAAATTAGAAGGAGAAGACAAAATATCATGCAAAGGAAAACGCTACCAGCAATTCAACAGAACAACAAAAAAAATGTTTAGAGCTAGGTAGCTACTAATCATAAAAAAAAAAAAAAAAAAAAAAAAAAAAAAATGGAGTATTAATGCAAATATTGCTTATGCCTGGGAATGGAGATATGAAATTAATTCTTAAGTTTAGTGATAAAGTTTGACTGAAGTTAGAAGTAGATAAGAGAGGCTGTGTTTACAGTAGTGATCTGTCTGTTTCAACTCTCGGTATTGTAATTACACCGGGATTTTGTTTCAGGGTAAATGCATGGATCTATATGCTCACCTGTCCCAGCTAGCCGCTTTGCTACTGGTGTACAAGATCTGTCTTCTGAGGTAGTGCTCATAGAATCATCATCTACAGAAACATATGGTTTTAAATATAATTGATTTAGACACATAAATTGCAAGTATTATTCTCATGTTTTGCAGGAAAGGCTTATCTTAAATTCAAAATGTCACAAACAATTAGTCTTTGATGCAACAGATTCTAAACAGGTCTTCTGCCATATGCCTTCCTAAAATCAAATCAATATCTTGTATCTCATAAGCCCTGTGTTTCCTTCTGCCAAAAAGACAGCTGTGGGTGTTGCATGCAGGTTTAAAATGCATGATTAAATATGTAAGTTCATGCGTATTGTTTGGATCTTAAAATTAATTAATTCTATATGTGATTTACTTACTGTATAAGGGGACAAAAGTGTTCTTTCTTGAGTTACTCTCAAGAAAATTCTTGCATTTCCCTTTAACATTTCTGACTCTCTCTATATTTTTAATTATGTCCCATGAATTCATTGCTTTCATTCTCTCAGCTGTGCTGCCTCTCTAATCTTTTTCTGCTCTCATCAATGGCATGTGTGGGCCACTGGCTTCAAGTGATTACTATCCTCAAGTGACTATTACATGACAAGAACAGGGAATTTGTATAATAAGGGAGTCCATTGATTCACATGACATTTTAATCTGTGTCATTGTGTATCAGCTGTTCTTTGCATTAGTGTGACCTTGCTGTGTCTCTGAACTTTCAGGGTCAAAGTTTTACATTATCCTCAATGCAGCTTGCATTTTCTATGTGGTATTGCTCTTATGGAACTGCTTTAACACTGTCCTTAGTTTATACACTTACAGTTGTCATTCATGATTTATCTTACATCAACAACAACCTATGTAAACAGTTGTAAAAGCTCTGCTGTTCTCTGAGCACCCCAACTCCAAACAACATAATCATTAAGAAAGAATTTTGCTGGGATCACAGAAGTGTTGCCTTACAGGAGAGAAATATTCTTATAACAGAAACTTTCAAAGTAGAAGGACAAAGAATTATGGTTCACAGAATCACTAAGATAGTTCCTTTTCTATTGTTTGCAATTAATTTGTGAATATAGATAATATTACCTGTCAAATATATTTTGATCCAGAGTATCAGGCCAATAGTTTTTCAAGTAGTCTCATTTCCTCTAATGTATTTTTGATGACTTTTCATGGTTCTTATGCTCATTAGTTCCAGAAGATAATTATCCTTAATATATTAATATATGCTAGCATATTAATCTTTTCCAATGTCTAATTTTTATGTTTTTAATAAAACAAATCTTATCCTGAATACATGATAACTGAATGTATGACTTTTACATACAGTTAAACCTCTGATTTCAGTTTTATGTTTAAAATAATTCAGAATATCTGTTGCCATTCCTGGATAGTGAACAGATTGAAATTAAATGTACTATCCTGTCATTAAACAATATTTAAAAAAAAAAAAAAAAAGATGAGTCTTAGAATCTGTTTGAGAGAGCTATTTAGCATTTCATTTCATCTTCCCTAGTAGCACTTTACAGAAAAACTGTACTGGTGTCACAGTCAAATGCAGAAGTGTTATCATATCTAGCATAATATGTAATGCAGAAGTATTTTTTTTAATAGCAAATAGGAAGGATAGATAAGTGATTGTGCAGTTTTGCACAGTGAAATCAAACAAACACGCTTTACCACAGCCAGATGTAGAACCAGTATGTTGTGTGGGAAGAGGCTATGAAGCAGAATTCAAAGTAGAAGACTTTGACTTCTTCAAAGTAGAAGACTTTCTCATTCTGCAGTATGTTGTGTGGGAAGAGGCTATGAATCTTAATAAACATGCAGTTCCCTGTGAAGCAGAATGTGCTGCTATAACCAGGAGAGCGCTGCTGACCTACCTATGTCAATCGTCTCCTTCTTTATTTGTGTAGCTGTCTGGGTGGAATTAGTGAAGTCCTCCTCATCCTCAAGGATTTCTGTGCAAAAAATGTACAGTTCTTGTTAATTAAAAAGGCCTTCGGTTGTGTCGTATCCCCAACTTCAGAAGGCCTGCAGTGAAGAAAACTATTGTTAAAGTTTTCGTATATTAATTCATTAAGACTGTCATCTCTCTTCATTAGTTTGCTTAACAGCCTAATCTAAGGTCTTCAGTTTGAAACTGTAGATTCAAATAAATCTATAATACCATGTAACAGTTGCTTTAATTGAAATAAGTTTATAGATTAAATGTGGAAACCCTTAGAACCATTCTACAAGTTCTGTAGGACACATTTAATAACTGATGACCCTGGCTGCAGCAGAATGGGAAGGATGGGAGTCTCTCAGTGACCTCACTGCGTGCTGACAACACCCCTTATGAAAGTCACCCGGTGACTTGTGTCCGGAGTCAGGGCCCAGGACACGGCTGCTTTCGTTGCTGTTGCACCACGGCGCTCTGCCTGGGTGATTGATCTGCAAGCCTGCCTGCCTGGTAAAGGCCAAGTGCTGGGCTCCTGTCCCCGGAGCATCCGCGTTCCCGCAGCTGCGGAAGGGTTTGGGCCACGCAGGCCGGACCCGGGCCCGGGCAAGCGCACAGCCCTGGCCCCGCGGCCCTGCTTTCACCTTGGTGGGGAGGAGAGCTCTGCTCCTCTTCCATTGGCTCCCTGGTGTTTAACGGAGAAATCCACCCCTTTGCCCTGGCAGATGATGCAAGTAGGCTGTCAGATCCTCATTTCCAGGTGAGGAAACCGGGGTACAGAGATAAAATGCTGAAGGCCATGCTGTGGAGCAATGGCAGCTGTTTCTGGCTCCCAGCCTGTTCTCGAGCCATTCAAGAATATTGCCCCTAAATGTTGAGCAACCAAGTATGTTCTATGGCCATAACATTGTATTAAAAACTATTCTCCCAAACCAAAGTGGGCAGGTCTGCATCAGACATTCTGTATGTCATGGTCAGCATCATGCTCTTTATTTTCTGCAAGCCAAGAACAGAGACAGCCTGGTCTGGCCTGGCTCTTTTTCTAATGACCATTCTGAGCTTTGGGGTGGGCATAAGAAGAGAAAGGCCCAGGCAAACACAGCAAACAATCACCAGTTTCTTCTATGGATAAACCACAGTAGGTTCATCCACCTTGGTTAGTCAAGCTGTAGACTTCTGCCATAAAACAGGCTTATCCTCTACTTTGTATTTGAAGCATTGCTCAGAAAAGCAGTGCTGTGTATGTCTTTTACTCTCAGACTGAAACAAGCTACACTGCCCTTCAACACTGTCATATCACTCTACACTGTTTCCTCTGCTTATGAGGGAAGATTAGGAATTCCCCCTCGTGTGTGTCTTGTGTAGTAAAAACATGGAGCAGAGAAAGCAGGAGGCACTTTCTCTGTGCGTGGCTTGTGTTAACTCTTACACAGTTGGCAAATCTGATGCAGTCTGTTGCACTGATGTGTGGAACTGGCTGCAGACACAGCTGAGGGCACAGTTGTGACTTAGGGCCTGCGGACCGAGCACAGCCCAGGCTAAGCCAGGAGTAATCAGGACTTATGCTTGGATCCTGAGAGGAGTTTTAAACATTATCCTTTGACTTTATGTCCGTACCTTTAAAAACTCCAAGCACAAGGCAGTAGCTTTTCCAAAGAAACTAACCTTAAGTGCCTGCGCACATACAGATTTAAGATCTTAACTTTAAGCAATCAATTTTTAAAAAGTTCTCGTGCTGGTAGTATCTTGGCAGTATCACAAAATTTTCAAATTTTTTGAAAAAATTTGAATTTTTCCTGAGAAGGATATAAAGCAAAACTTATGGGGCAACAAGAATCTTAAGAAATAATGACAAGTCATTTGTTTGAAAACAAAGTACTTGCTGTAGTTTTGTTAGTCAAAATGACTAAATTTTGTTTTATTTCCAGATTGATTTACTATATATATCTTTTATCAAGAAAGAGAAAATGGCGGCAACCCGAGGCTGCTTTGCTAAGTGCCTTTTGCCAAAAACTACATGTTTTTTCCGGCTGATACAATGTTCCTGCACCCTCTGCTGGCAGTCACTCGAGGAAGCTACTTCAGTGCAATGGCGTGAGAAAAATTTCAATTGCAGACTACAGAAGCACTTCCAAGGATCTGCTGATCTTTGTTCCTTCTCAGGTGGCCATTCGCTGTCTTTTGAGTGTGAATGCATTTGGGCAGGGGAGAAAAACAACCCAGTGAGACATCAGTAACTAGGTATTTTCCTGAAACTGATGTGTTGTCTTTTAACTGAATATTTTCCTTTATAGTAGAGTATGGCAAACCTGACTGAACTTTTTATAAAGATGGGCAGTTATGACAGCATTACAGTGAGTAATAATTCAGATCCAATTGTAAGATCATGAGAAGTACATGCACTCCTGTGCATTTATGCCTTTCTGCAGTAGCCAGAAACTAGTGTCTGCCCCAGTTAGCTGGTACGTTTCTGGACAAGGTGTGCCCATAACTCTGACTACAGAGTAAATTAACGCTGTGGATCAGTTAGGAAATTACAGTGCTCTGAAACCCCAGTGCAAGGTTAACTGAATTTCTAAAATCTTATTTAAATCAAATTATTTTTTCTTTAAAATTCCCTTAAAAAGTCACAGCTAAGTGTGTCTATATATATATATAAATTATAATAACATGCTTGTTATGAAGCTCTTGTGAAGCAGTTTTCTATGGAATTTAAGTTGGAAAATGGAGTAGTCTTTAAGAAGTCACATCCTAAAGGCTATAGATTGTCAGAGATCTATTTAAATCAAAAAAAAAAAGAAATAATATCCTTGTCTGATTGCAAATGAACTTATGAACATCTCTTGAACTACCACTTTTTGACTTTAAATTCCTTCTAACTATCCAGGAAAGGCCATGCACCACATGAGAAAACAGAGGACCTCAATGATATTGTAAAGTGAAAAATACACATATTTTTTCTGCATTATATAATACCTTACTATGTTACCACAAATAACTATTAAACTCTGTTTTTTTATCACTTTTAATTAAAATTATGTTAGCCTGTATTGTTCACATGGCAACAAGGGTTAGAATTTTGGAAAGCAAAACTGCATCACTTCAAGCTAGAGTGCTGTGTTTTGGCTGGTTTTTTTTTTTCCACAGAAGTTAGGAGTCAGTAGGATAGGCTGAGACAGAGACACTTGTAAAACACTTGCTATTTCAATTCTTACCCACAAAATCAGATTTCAGTTTAAGTAATTAAACTAAACAAAATTTGCTATTGCAGCATTTGAGAAGGGAAATGGTAATTAATGTAGGCTTATCGATATTCAGTATCCACAACATACCTTAAAGGAATGTTGAAGCAGTAAAAGTAACTATGCTAAACTTCACTGGAAATAGTTAACATTTTTTAATTAACTTGTTTAGAAGATCCAGAAAGTTACAGTATTGCAGAGCTGTAAGGAGTTCAAAACTTTTTGCGAACAGCATAATAGCACCATCAAATCTGTGTTTTATTTCAGTGTCTTACTATTGTCCATATATGTATAGTAATTTTGCTTATTTCCAGAAAAATGTAATACAATGCATTTTACAGGCTGTCTTTACTGGCATTTATGATTTCTTATATATTTCCTTTGTCTCAAAATGAGGTTCCTATAGGAAATTCACTCTTTATGACAACCTATTTTTTTCCTAATTAATGTCTCAAGTCTCCATGCTGATCTAGTAAAGGATAGTTATATATTTCTTTGTTATGAAATTTAAATTAATGAATTACATTTTCTGATCTTGAATGGCAAGGCAAGAATACTGTTGTTCAGTATACCTCCAATTACTTCTAATGATCAATCATATCTTTACTTACTTGTCATAGCTGTTTCTTTCGTTATATGCAGAGCTGCCAGATTCTCTGGAGTAGTATTTACAGTAACATCATCTGTCAGAAGATTTTTAATTTGACATTAAAATGTTTCACGTTCACAATATACTATTTTAAATTCTGTAACACTATACCTTAATACCTTATTTATGAGCGTATTCTGCCTCATGCTACTATAGGAGATCATGAGGTAACCTTTGCTGCGAAGAGTCAAGCCTGTCAGCCTTCCAGAAAGACCTTCATATATGTCCGTGGCTGAGTGTTAAACTCCCATTTCCCCTGAATGCTGAGTTTTCAGATGCAAACCATAATGCTCCTTTGTTAGGAACATACAAGTTTCATATTCAGTGGTCAGCATAAAAGCATAAAATAGGTGTTAGTCAGCATAAAATAGATAGTGATACTCTTAACTGAAATTTTGATCCCCTGACATTAAATATTGATCGAGTTATATTGTGAAAAAGAGAATACCCCATTAATTTATGCACAGGATACTCTACAATTCTAAAGGTTGGCAAGGCATGGTTTAAGTAAATGCAATCATACATGTCATTCAACTTGCTTAGACCAATAGTTTCTTCTTCCTTATATCCTGGACCTTCAATCTTAAAAAAAAAAAAAATCTTACTAGCCTGTTTTTGTCAAATTTTGCTGAGCTCACCGTAAGTGTATACATATATGCTTATATTTATTAAATGTATGTAATCACTATGATGTGATGTCCTGCTTAAAAGGTTCATAGGCCTCTGCATTTTCTATCTGTCATTGCAGAGTGGACCTATTTCTGAAATCCATTTTAGCTTACTAAATTTGGGGGTTTGTACAAAGTAGAAGACTTTCTCATTTACCTGAGTCAGAAACTTTCTTTATATCTGCAACCCGTAGGTCTTCTGACACATTACTAACAGAGTCCTCTTCAGCGGGGTCTCCAGGCATTTCTGTGTAAATAACGCTGTGTTAATTAGCGTACCACATGAGAGTGCTATATGAGCACTGCAAAAGCACGTGGCTGTGTCACACCACAGGATCCATCTAGCCTAGGGTCCTCTTCCTTCCAGCAGTCAGTAGGAGAGGCCCATGTCTAGAAACAGGGCAGCTGCAGAGTGAAGCTGCGCTCTGCTCCACTGCCTGTGACTGAGGTGTTTGGAGAGCCTGGGTACTCATCTCTGTGGTATGGTTTTCTCACCCACTTCCTCTATTCACTTACTAACTGTTAGTGTTAATAATTGGCCACTATAATATCATCTACAGAATTCTACAGCATAGAATTCTTCCTGTCTAATAGACTATTTTAATTTTGTTCTTAAACAACAGGCCTATTTCTGGTTGCATATACCAATAAATACCAATAAAATGTTTAAAGTCCTGTGTGGTGTAGGTACATCGGTCTACTCTAACTCTGCAAGTTATCCATTAATAACCACAGAAAAGATAAACGCAAGTTCCACCAGCATTCTTTGTGCTCTTTCTACTATTTTCACATATATGTCACTGATATGGGAGTCTTACTTCAAAGGCCAGTAGAGCTGGACTACTTTAGACTGTAAGAGAAAGGGAGTTTAAATGTTACTATATAACTAATACTTACAACTACAGACTACTTTGGTTCATTATCTTCATTTTTTCAATCACATAGTCTGACCATCTCTGTGACCCACTTTTTATTTAAGCTGGAAACAATCTCTTCTGTGATGAATTTATTTTGGACTGGTCTCTCTATATCTCTCCATTTTGATCTCTTTTTTTCCTCTTGCAAGTATACTCTGTTTCTCAGTTCTGTTTTTTAAAAAAATGTCTAGGGGAACTATTCAATGTCAGGGATTACTTTATGATGTAAATAAATTACTGGTAAAACAAGTAACTTCCCATTCAGTGTTTTTCTTCCCCAGCAAATTGTTTAATCTAGCTGACTAACATTTGGGGGGTTATTTTAAGGTCTATAGTGCTGGAAAGCTAAAAATTGTATATTATATGGGTAGCTGAAGTACTTACCTATGCAGTCCTTTTCTGATTTTGCTTCAGTCCATTCTGGAGGCCTCCCACTTTCATCATTATCTGATTTACTTCCTTGTTCCATGGTGCTGTGCCCCAGAATAGCATCCAGTTCATTAAAAAATTTCATAGTTTTACTTGTACTCCCTGAGTCTTGGGCATTTTTTACACTCTTGTATTCGTGTTTCAGATTTTTATATTTTGTCCTGCACTGCTTCCAGTCCCTGTCAATTCCAAACTTTTGCAGTCTGGCAGCAACCTGTTCAAATATTCTTTTATTTCTCACTGTCCCCTCCAGTTGTTGCTGGATACTTTTGTCTGACCATATGCGTATCAGAGCTCTGACTTCATTAACAGTCCAGTGTTTTCCTCCTTCATTTGCTACTGTTGGAATAAAAGTCGGTGTTTTGGAAGCCTCTATTGCTGGCGCTGGATTACCTGCATCATGTGGGGTAGGGGAAAGACACAGATACAGGTTACCTGCATTAGGTAGTTGGGGTGGGGAAAGGACAAAGAGAATGAGAGTGGAGTATTCTGTTTCTTAATGTCTTTTCTCTCCAAAGGAGGATAGAAGAAAAGTAACATTAAGGGTATTTGTCAGCATTTTCTTAGGACATTATTTTTTCTTCTATTGAAAATTATGTTAAGATTAAACATGCATTTCATTAACTGGAGTGGAATATTTCTTTCTTTTGTTCCCAAATACATTTAACTTTTACTTGAAACACTCTTGAGAAAACTGATTAACTATTTTGTTACTGATAGATTAGTCTGGAGAAGACTCACATGGATGATGCAAAGTGCTGCATTAACACAGGAATAAATTGGGCCCTCGGTCACTGGCAGTAGTATAAAAGCTTCTGCATTTATGTTTTACACACATGCATAACTTTAAACTAGGCAAGGACCTGAAGAATCTGCTCCTTAATTCTAAGAACACCCCTTTCGTGGGGAGTTGAAGTAGGCAGATTTTCGTCTTGTCACACAAGAATGTGTGCAATATTGAACCCAGTCATCCTGGTACATAGCCTCTCCCTTATTCAGTTCAGGTCAATATAAAAATTAATCTTTAAATAATCAAACATTGTTTTTTGAGTAAAAAGTAACATTTGAGCAATTTACTCTGCAGAACTAGCAACTTTTTTTTTCTTTTTTTTCCCCTCTTTTTTTTAAACTGTTTTCCTTGTTTATAATAATGAAATTTCTTAAAGACTTAATTCTTATTGTCAAATTACTTGGGAAAGCTCCTTCTGCATTTTCTAAATCTATGCAAAAACATTTTTTTTTCTCCAAACAATTCCAGTGCTTTATCAGAGAGAGCAGACATAAAAGTGCAGGGTAACTAACACGGGCTTTTTTTTGCAGTCATAATGGAGGTGACAAATGCCTCTGCAACTGTCTTGTCCTAAAGGATAAGTCAGGCTGTGCAGGTTGGATACTTTAGAGTATGGCAAAAATATTTGACCTTTGTTTGTACGTACAGCTTCTGTGCAGCATAGTCATGTATTATAACCTATCTGGATTATTATAACCTATCTGGGACAAACTTGTCCTAAAAGTGGTCATTCTTTGCAAGTCTCCACAATTCATCCTATTTGTGAGGGGAAAAAAAAACACACAAACAAACATATATTAAAATATATCATTTTTTCTCCTTTTAGTCCTGCCTTAATCTGAACTCTGCAGAAGACAGCTCACTAATAGGATGTTGGGGAGAGTAATTTTCCGGTGATATATCAGTTATGCTTTCTACATTTCTTCCTGAAGGAGTGAAAGAAAATGCTTGGTTCACATATGAATGCACCCGTAGGAGTTGCCATGGCTGACAGCTGCCAACATCAAATAAGCGTCATGTAGTTCCTATTCTTTCCAAAGTGGTTTATTCTTAACTATCGGAGGGCACCATGGAGAACAGAAATGAAGCCTAAGAAAAGAATGCAGAAAGTGCTCCACTAGCTCCGCATTTCTCCATCAAAGCCAGAGAGGGAGTATGGGATAATTTAGGGGGATAAAGTTTTTTTAACTGTTAGGAGGACAAGTATTTCTCATTAATACGTTCATTGGCAACTGAATTCATTTCCCATTGTGGATATTGGTTTGTACAGATTCCAGTGAGGCAGTGGATTGCTCAGTTGTTCTACTCTATGCAGAATAAGTAGAGCAGAGTGAAAAATGTTTGCTCAGTTTGTTCCTTATTTCCTCTATTGAAAAAAAAAAGGGAGAGGGGAATTAAAAGTATTTTAGCCACCTTGAAACAAAGTGGTTATGGTCACTGAAATTGAGTTTATGTTTCAGATGTAGTTTAGTTCTAATTAGTTCTAAAGTATTTCTAAAAGCATTTGAGAGAGGATATGTGCAGTATTTTTTGTCTGAAAGATGTCTTAATACTGTATTTTGGTATTTTTCTAACCTTTGTCAAAAGGGAAAGGAAATGTTGAGAAATCTGCTGAAATTAACCCAAAATATTATGCAGCATAGATATAAGGGGCTTGGCAGATTTTTCACTGGTGTTTGAAATAGTGCCTGAGATTTGAAAACTGAGAGAGGCACTAGGAAAGACTGCAGTGTCAGTGCATGCTTGAGAGCCGCTGCAGTTGGAAGTTATTTTGTTGGCTTTGTGTAAAACAATATTCTCAGAATTAGAGGGTTTTTTAGTAGGCCAAATGAATCTTGGCAGTGTGTTGCAAAAGCACTGATGAGTATCGTGGATTTAGGCATATTTGTGTAAATTTAGATTCGGTTATTTACTGCAGGAAAATGTATTTGGTTAGTGTGGTTAGTACAATTAAAATATATCAGGGGATGTGTTTTGAGCGTGAAAGGTAGTCAGTCATGTAGTAGTTCTGTTACATACAGTGGTCAGTATCTAGTGATGTGTTATACTGCTGAGACCTAAAATTGAGAAGGGGATGGTGCACAAATATGACCATTTTAAAGAGCTGTTGATCAGAAACTGAATGATGGCATATTCATACTAGCAGAAATGGCTGGGACATGTTGCTTTTTAGTTTTTGTTCTTTCTGAGTGCATCATCATACTATACCTAGTTGAACTGGTCTGACATGGGACATAAAGAGTAGTGGATCTCCTGGAGCATCCTCCTCATCTTCTAAAGAAACTGATATTTCACCTGGGAAGGAAAGAGTTTTTAGATGAAAAACAGGTATGGACTAAATTAGAATCAGAATCATAGAATGCTTAAGGTTGGAAGGGACCTCTAGAGATCATCTAGTCCAACCCCCCTGCACAGGCGGGGTCCCCTAGAGCACGTGGCACAGGACGGCGTCCAAGCGGGTTTTGAAGATCTCCAGAGAAGGAGACTCCACAACCTCTCTGGGCAGCCTGTTCCAGTGCTCTGTCACCCTCACTGTTAAGAAATTTTTCCTTAAGTTCCTGTGGAACTTTTGATGCTTCAGTTTCTGGCCATTCCCTCTAGTTCTGTCAGTGGCCACCACTGAAAAGAGGCCAGCACCATCCTCCTCACTGCCTCCCTTGAGGTACTTATAGACACTGATTAGATCCCCTCTCAGCCTTCTCTTCTCCAGGCTGAACAGGCCCAGCTCCCTCAGCCTCTCCTCATAGGGCAGATGTTCCAGGCCCCTGATCATCCTTGTAGCCCTGCACTGGACTGAAAACGTCCATACACGATGAGATTGTTAACTCTGTAAATTCCAAAATTATTTTGTATTTCAAAGCAGTCATAAGGGGATGGAAGTTATAAAATACAAAATAAAATATTTCAATTCTTACTTCTGATGCCTGTTGATGGTGTTTGTAATTTTAAAATTCTTGTAGAAACTGACTTCATTCTAGTTGACTCATCTGTGCTTCACTGACTTTCAGAATTTGTGGACTGTGCATTAAAAGTATAGTTTGAAAACCGGAAATGTGAAGTACAAGATGTACAAACAGAAGTGGAGTTTGCACACAGATTCAGATTACTTTGCACATGGATTTGAATTTATATTATTTATAGAGCACTTTTTTTTCCAAGAAGCATATCACAAGAAGTATATGAAGAAAACAACATTCTGCAAAGAGTCTGGAAATTATGAAATTCATTAATGGTCCAAGGAAAGTGGGAAAATATTTTGGCCAGAGAACAGATGTATTTTTAATGGCCTCAATTCAGCTCTAGCTTTACAAAGTATAGCGTTCCTTCATTTGATTAAAAAACAATACTCTAGCAACTGCAACATTAGCTTGGAAAGCAGCAGATGTAAGTCAGTTCTGAATCAAGTTAATTTTCACAAATGACAGACTGTTTTAAATGCTACTTCAGTAATTTACTATATTCAACATACTGTGTTGACAGAATGTTTTAAATGATGGTTCACTGTATGTTGAGTGAATTACTACCAGCTCCAACTGGGAAGGTCACAAATCAGAGGCAGAATCAGAACTGTATTGTAGTCCATAACAATGACATTATTAGTGAGTTATGTGCAATGTGGTACTTCCGAGCTAGGTGAAATTGGAAACTAAATTTAGGTTTATTTGAAAACTGTACTCTAAATCCTCCTAACTTTCAGCAAGACTGAATGAGTCCTAGATACAGCGTCCTGATCCCAGCTCCCAGCTGTCTGCCGTGTTTCTCCGGCAGAGGCTGCTACCCCCTGCAGCCGGGTGGGCTAAGGAAAAGCGTGCTCGTGCCTCCACTGCTCTAGTGCCAGGACCAGCATCTGGTCTGCTCAAGAATGTCTGGTCTGCAGACAAAACTATGGAAAAGGAGGAACACATTATTTTTTAGAATGCCACTGAATGTACCTGGGCACAGGGCTGAGCAAGTTTGTTTGTTTGTTTTAAAGTTCTGATAAATGAAAACGAATAGCTACTTTTAAGCGGTGCTATTTTATATTTATTTGTAATTTATAAAAAATATTTATAATTTATAAATGAGAAAAGTTATCACAAAAAGATACTGAAATATTTAAGAAGAAAAACAAAAAACGTCCATTTGTCTGTATTGCATACCCTTATTCAAAAAACATGTATATAAACAACTTGTAAAAGATTTCTGTGAAAGTCCAGACATGGAAAATGATGTATGAGAAGCATTTTCAAATTAGCATTTCTGAAGGGTCTTTTTTTATTTCTGGTATCCCTCTAAGCTAAGTACAAATGACAGTATTTTTATTATGATTTATTTCTGGTTTGACTTGATACTTTTTCTGCATTTGTTGTAAATCAAACGCCAATGAAAGTGGCCAGACTGTTGATATTTATTGTTGATGTTTACATCAAGAGAGAAATGCAAGGGAGCAGACATTATTTAGTATTAACTGCTTAAGCAAGGTTTATTTTTGTTGTTGATATTCAAAAGTTAAAACTAATTTTTGCTTTAACCTGAAATAATCCAAGTTGATTAACAAAATAAGGTGGTGGTTTGTTTGGACCCTAGTCAACAATACCGTTTTTCATAGAGCACCATCACTCTATGAGGATTTTATTGACAGTTGATTACTGGGATAATACAAAGTTTGATTTTAAGAGAACTGAATCTGTTGAGTTTTATCCTTTTTAATGATTATTTGAAGTAAGATCGTGTTTGCCTCTGAAAATATACATTGTTGGAGGATAACATCAACATCACTATATGTGCTTTATACAGAAAGGATCATCTTTCCACTAGGATCTGGGACCCAGTTTGTGTTGCTAGTAAGTGCATCCCGAGTCATCTCTCTTGATTTGATTTAAAAATACAAGTTTCTTCAATTACACTTTCAAGAGAAAACTCCTCGACATTAGAGAGCTACAGTTTGGTCCTGCAGAGGAGCTCTCTGCTTTCCCTCCTTCCCGCTCCCGGCATTCCCTCCGGAACTGGAGAACAATCAAGCCAACCCAAGGCCAGCTTGGTGGCTTTTAGGAAGGACGGTTGTGAATGTTTAGATTCAGGCTAAGCAAAAATGTAAAAAAATACAGGAGAGACTTTGGGGGCTTTGGATGTCTCTTGTCATCCTTTTCAAACAAAACAAGTTAGTATAACTTAGGTTACCATAGTTAAATGACATGCTTACTTTGAATATTTTGGGCCTAGTTTTTAGTTTATTTGCAATATTTTGTTTTTGCTGCACCTCCCATCCGAGTCAGAAGCCTCGGCATCCTTGGCTTGTTCAACTCTGTCAAAATCAGACTCAGACTCTCCTTAAAGAAGAAGGGGTCATTTTTCTCTCCTCCTGGGTGTTGCTGTGTGGTCGAGAAGGAGAAACCCAGGAGGGGACTTTCAAGGACAGATGTGTTTTTCATTTTATTTTCCCCGTGGCGGATGCCCACACGAAAGCCGCCCCCTTTCCCTCAAGGCGGCGGCGCTGCGGCGCGCGGTGCTGTGGTGGAGGCGGAGGGCTCCCTGCAGCCGTCCCCAGAGCGGCACCTTGTTCGGTGGCAGGGCTGCCATCGGGGCTGCCCCTGTGAAAACTCCTCCACACCAGCTGCAGAGCCACAAATGTCACTTTAGCCTTAGAGCTGCCCTTCGAAATCCTGGCTCCACAGCTTCCCCTTGGTAGGCCTTGCAGCCCTGACTGTAATAGGAAAAGGACTGGGCCTCTACTATACTGTTACTGCCTTGATTTGTATTCTTAAATTGAAAGTTAATGTTCTGACAACTATCCTCTCTGTCTTTTGTTATGGATATATCCTGCATAGCTGCAGGATACTTTTACATCTGAATATGTTTTCATTGTGGCTGAGAGAATCTTCACATTTAAATTCTTACCATGAGTGTCATATTATTACAGCTAGCTAGATTTGATTTCTGCTTATGTACAAAATAGATTTTTTATGAAGTATTGGAAATGCTTGTGCATTTAACTTAAAATAAATATTTAATTTAGAATTATCACCTTTAAAAACAGATGCTTCAAAATGAAGTGAACCTCACACAGGGTTTATTATTATTATTACTATTATATTGTGGATTTCACCATTGAAATTGATTGATTTAAGCTTGCTAGAGGTTCAAGTCAACAAGAGTTAGGATGAGCAATTTGGGCAAACAGAACCAAAGCACATACATAGGATATCTATGCCTGGATCCTCAGATGATGGGCCCTGGCTTAGTTTCATGCAGTCCTCTGAAGGGTAACAGCTTGCATGTAGCCAAAGATTTGGTCCTCAGTTGTATATGTTGAAAAAAAAAAAAGTATGTAGTTGCAATACACAGTGCAGAGGGCATGTATTAAAATATTATAAAATCACCATTTTATTTTAAAATGTCTTCAGGCAGATTAGACAGATTACACTATTAGTGAAGTCAAATTAAGGGCAAGCTCTTCAGTTCAGATAAACAGTGAAAAGTATGAAAAATGCCAAAATGTTTTTCTCACACCTAGAAAACAGCATTGCAGAAGGAGACTTTCAAGAGGAAAAGGTCAAGCTAGATGTCCAGCTCCCTTTGCCAATCTCCACTGATACTAATTTTCTGTTTTCTTAGAAAAATCCACAATCCTCGGTTAATGTAAATGTGTACATACACTGGGGTAAGAAACTGGGCTTAGCTTTGAATTTCTCTCAATCCCTTTTTAGACATATTATTTTGCTACTCATAGTTATTTTTGGGGTGTAGTCTTCTGTGACATTTGGGATGTGACATGGAGATTTTGAGTGTCGAATATGGAATTGTGTGGGCCCTAATGAAACATTAAGTGCAGCCTAAATACATATGTAGAGAGGGCTGAATAAACCCTGAGGTGCAACTAATTTGGTAACAATTCCTTCAGAATAAAAGCATTTGTTTTATTTTTCGTGCCTCAGAATATTATGTTTAAAATTAAGATCAGCAAGATAAATGTTACTTTGCTCAGTATAATTTTTAATGTGAAGTTATTAAACAACCTGTTAAGCATCTTTGTTTTTCAAATATTTAAGTGAATTTCTTATTAATATTGCTTAACATTTAGTTATTGTATTTATACTTTCTGTTAAAAAGAATAGCAAGTGATTAGAAATTGTAGTTATAAATAACAGTCTTCAAATAAATCATCACAGCTTCGATATTTACTTTTTTTTGTTTGTTTCTCTCTGAAATGCAGCTTTAAAAAAAGCCTTGCAGAAGTAACACTTCTTAATTTAATCCTTGCAGCCAGTTGCTCAGTGACACCAGGGGCTCCTGACAGAGCCTCTAACGCAAGCAGTTAGTACAATTTTGTTAGAATTATGCTGTATTTACAGACTTCGACACTGGTGGGTGCTCACATTTTTCCCCTGAGCAAGGAGTGCATCAAGTCAGTTGTGCTCTAGCAGTGAGCTTGGTGCTGTGCAACCTTCGCTTCAATTCCAGCAAACTTAGCCTTTTTATTTTTTTTAAGCAAAGATAGAATATAGAAGTGAAAACAGTTTTTACCTTGCGTGCTGTCGGTTGTGGGGCTTGTGTTGAGCTGCGTCTCAGTTGCAGAGCACCTGCCGTTTTCTTCTGCCGCTAATTGCGTGACAGGTTCATATCGCAATATGGCATCCAGGTCATGAAAAAACTTCATGGTTTTGGTGACATCCCCAGAGTTGTGGGCATATTTAACCGTTCTGTATTCGTACTTCAGGTTTTTATACTTTGCACGGCACTGTTTCCAGTCTCTGCAAACTCCCAACTCCTGCAACCTTTTAGCAATGTAGATAAATATTCCTTTATTCCTCAGGGTGCCATGGAGTTGCTTTCTGATATTTTTCTCTGACCAGACGCTTAGCAAGGCTTTAACCTCCTCCTCAGTCCAATGCTTCCCTGCTCCACTCTCCATGTTGAAAGTGACCTGGAAATGATTCACTATTTCTAGCCAAGATTTTGTTTCCTAGGAAACCAGACGGCTGGTTGTCAGTAAGCTCCAGCGAGATGAAAGGATCTAGTTTTACTGGCTCAAGCTGCCTGAGGGGAGTAACTTGAGAAACTGCCAAATAAGCAGCCTCTGTATTAGAGGCAGAC
This sequence comes from Tinamus guttatus, assembly GCF_000705375.1. The sequence goes on along the minus strand of NW_010577155.1, from coordinate 50,562 downwards.
AAATAAAGCAGCTCAGGCACAAATGATTGCTAAGGAGCACGAGCCGCTGCAGTAAGATAAGGCGACCTTCTGCGAGGTAGAAAACGAGCACAGCAGCATCTAGATACATATTGTTTTAACCCTTACTGTGTAGAGTGGTTTTAATACTTAATATTATCACTGCTTTGTAATGAAAGTAAAACAAGAGACTTGTGCTGCCTTGTTTCTTTAAAAGAAAATCCTTGTGCCTGCCCTTTGTGAGGGCTGAGCTGCAGGGACTGAGCTGTGTGGGCATCCGAGCAGCCTCTGCTTCCCACCAGGGACCCGCTCTGCAGTTGCATTGCTGAGACCGTATTGCTGAGACTGCTGACTTAAGTTGCAATACTTCCTACTGTAGTACCAGGAATAATGTACATGCTCTTATTTTTAAATTAACAAATATATATATACACATACAGTTTTAACTCTTAATGTCCATTTCTCATTAGCAAATTAATAAAAAGCTTGCATACTTAAATTGGTAAAACTATATAAGCTTTTTTAGTAATGAAACTGAGCTTGGTTTTCTTTCCTTAACACTGTATTAAAAATCTAATCCAATTACTTGAAAAGGCCTTTCATTCGGGATGTTTGCATCTCTTTCTTCACCCTGGTTGATTTTGGTGATTTTCAAAGGAACACTCAATATTTAAATGGCAATCATCTGCAATGTTAAAAAAAAAAGAACTAAAAGTCGCTGAATGCTGGATATTAACTCTTTAAGTTTTACTGCCAAGCCCTGTGTTTATAAATGGACACCTTAAACCCGTTTATTGAAGAATGTCCTCATCTCTGCAGTTTTTTGCTTGAGGATTATCTGTGTCAGTAACTGGATACATTTGTCCAGATGTGCATGATATGGCTTATTTTGTTTTCTGTAAGCAAATGTTCTTTAGAAATTCGCTTTACTGGGGCTAGTGACCAGTGCAGGGATTCGAGCCTTAGAGAACATTTGCAATGGGAATGTTCAGTGACAGATTAAGCTCTATCATGTAGATTTTTGCACACAGTCTTATTGTTGCTTTGCTTATCCTAAGCAATTCCAGCAATTTCAATTACAGTCAAGTAAGTCTAATGTGTGAACAGAATATTGTTCAAATATTCTAATAATATTCTAAGTGTTTCCTTTTCTAGGAAGAACATCTTTCCCTTTCCACTATTACTGCAAGACAAACTCATCTATTGCTATTTGTGATTTATGCTAAACAATTTAGACAGTCTGGTGTGCAAAAACTTTGTCTATACGAGAGTGAACTCCACTCCATATAGAGTCCAACAAAGCCCATGCGAGTATCACAGCAATAGTGGAGACTACAGCAGCAGTTTTTTAGAAGTAACACCTTGCCTTATTCCAGGACGACTTTTAAGGAAGATACAGCAGCTTTCACTGTTACCTACAGAAAATCGTTTTGCCAAACATACATACTTCAAGGATGAGGACTGCGTTGTAAAACTCAGGCACTTCCCTGAAATGATGCTGCTAGTTCTGGTCATGTGTCTACAGGACAGAGCATCATTGGGGAGAACAGGAGTATTCAGCAGACCGGAGGAGCTGTCAGTCTGACGCTGATTTGCCATAAGAACAATATTTCAATTTTTAGTGACTGAATACACCAGATTTTTATGCAAGGGGTCAGAAACTGAGGTGTCCAATACTATATCTAGGTGCTCAGTCAGGTGAATTATCGGAGGGTCCACATATTTTTATAGGTGGAAATGGTTGCTGAAGTGTAAGAAGAAACAATCTATTCCCTTAGGCAAAAACATCATTTTTAAAAACAAACAAAAAAACAACAATGGAAATAGAGTGAAAGCCCAGACAACTTTTGCAGCAAAGTGGCTGTTCAGATTAGGCATCTACTGTTATTTTTTGGCCACTGCCTGAGCCAATGCTTTTTAATGGCAAGATTCCCACTGAACTCAGTGTAACATGGACAAGAAACCACACTTTTGATTACAAGCCTGTAAAAGTAAAACAACAAATTAGCTTGCTGTAAAATTTCAAGTTGTAAAAGATAGAAGAAAAGATAGAAGAAAAATCTAAAATAATGCATTTCATTTTAAGCATTTCAGTGCTTTATATCAATTGTTTTTTGTCGCCAGGGGCCAAGAGAGTGCTGGAATTGTGACAAGTGATGGAGAGTCTTCCCAGGCATTCAAAGTACACAAGGTAAAATGTAAATATATGTCTTAGAGATGCCCAACTGAGATGCTGAAGATTTGTTTTACCTGGGAAACAGAGCAATTGGAAGGACAGAGGTAACATGGTTTTATGGACTATTCCGATTGGGTCATGGTGATAGTATGCAATTCTGTTACTCGCGCAATCTTTTGTTGTAAGAGCACATTTGAAACATATACACCAGTATTGTTCTGCTCTGTGTGCACAGGTACGCAGTGGCAGACAAACAGAAGTATTCGGCCTACTGATGTAATAAGAACTACTTAAAAGCTACTTACTAAAGTCATCCTGCACCTACTGTGTTACTCTGGAGAACTGGAAACAGTCACTGCTTCAGCTTGTGCAGAAAGCAAAATAAAAATAATTGCTGGCTGCGCATATGGATCTGTGACTGATTCTTGTGTTAGTGAGGATCAAGGAAGTGGCAGCTACTTTACCCATAAGTAAAAAATATCTGAATTAGAGTTTGAAGGGAAGTCTGAGAAGGTCACCCATTCTTCCTCAATCTGAAGAGGATGGATCCCAGAGGATACTAAGAGACATATGATGGCCATAGTTCATGTATGTATGTACGTCAAGAAAATGCCCACATAATCTGGAAATACTTACGCTTGTTTTGTGTTAAATGGTAGTCAGGAAAAAATAAGCATCAACCAGTTTCATTCTGGAAGAGCAAAGGATTGCAAACTGTCAGAAAACACTTGCTTGAGGGCATGTTCTCTGTCCACAGCCAGAAGGCAGCTTGTCTTCATGTTTTGAGGGATAGGACAGACCTGCTGCTGTTTAAGGAAGAATAATAAAACTGTTGAAATCAGTCCAAGAGTTAAAACTGCTTAGTGGCAGAAGTATGCATATCTATGTAGGACTACTCAATACCTCATGAAAAATTAAGTCTCCCAAAATGTCATGTTTGTCCCTACTTCAGAAACTTCACCCTTCTGTCTGCGTCTTGCAGTCTTTATTCCTCCAGTGGGTTTTGTTTGTTTTTTCACTATAGTACTGCAGTATTTTTCATTCCTGTTCTTGCTTGAGGTTCAGCTTTCCTTAACGTGTGTAAGAAAGTCAACTTCCTCTTAAAGTTGGGATGCTGTCTCTATCACTTCATAAAAAGTAATTCTCAGAATAAACTTCCAGCACATCATGTAGTAGTTTATAATGGTTCCATATTACTGCACTGAGATACTTGGCTGTCATGCTAAGAATTTAGCAATCTGTTTTGCCAATTGAAGGGGGCGAGGAAAGAACCAGACACCAAGGGAAAGAACGGTTGTATCATATCAAGTAAGAAATGAAATGATACTTCTAACAAAACAATAAGCTTACTACACACTTGGTTTTAACAACAAAGTAAGTGAAGTAATGCACCTAACCATTACTATCTGAGAATAGTGATTAAGAAAAAGATACATCACCAATTGCCTAAATACGTTACCACCATCCAGATCTGCAGTCGCAGAGGAGCCCCTGTTGCAGCGAGGATTTAGAGAACCTCCCCGGCAACTGGGAGGTCTTACGTGGTGTGTCCATCCATAAGGGAGGTCTCCAAGGTCGCTGCAAAAGGGCCCAGCTTTTATAGAGCCAAAACAGCAAGTCAGAATGTGACCTGGGAAGTTTAGCACATGGATTTGTGTTCCTTTCTCTCGATTGTTACCAGCCTTCGAAAACAGATTGATGGCCTTTGGCAGACTTTGATAGCCTTCGACAAAGAATATCAATCCTTCGTTTTAAACTCTTCAAGTAGGACTCATCAAAATTTGCCTGTCAAGGTGTTTCAGCTAGAATTGTGCAAAAAAATATAATACATTATTGGCATAGCTATATGAGCTCATGATGTAGAAAAACTTAAATCTCTTGTGGACACAACTCTGCCAGTAGGCCAGAGGCTCTGATTTTTTTTTTCACACTCGGATATGCAGAAAAATCTTTTAAAGTAGCTACTTGCTATATTCTTATATGCACCAGGAAAACAAAAACAAAACAGAACTTTTTTTTTTTTTTTCTTTTCCTCCTGAAGGGAATGGGTCTTATTAACCACGTATTCAATGCAGACAGCCTGAAGAAGCTCTATGTTTCAAATCTTGGGATTGGACACACGAGGTACTCCACCTCCGGAATTTCTGAGCTGCAGAACTGCCAGCCTTTCGTGGTAGAAACCCTTCACGGGAAGATTGCTGTGGCGCACAACGGTGAACTAACAAATGCTGTACGACTTAGAAGAAAGGTTAGTGTCTCCTTGGGGAGGTTCTGGCATCATTCATTTCTGAGTGTGAGGCTGAGTGTGAGCAATAAATTTGCCGTGACTTACTACAACAGCGCTTGGAGTAGTGAAAGAGCAGCATAATGACAAGGAAACATCTGTTAGGAAAAAAAGTCATGGGGAGGAGAGGCATTTCTTATTTGTACCTATCATAAGAGATAACTTGCCAATCCTCTGGATTGATGGTGACATTCCTCTTGATAAAGTGAGAAAACTAACTTGGCTGTGATGAAGGACAGCTTGGCTTTGAAGCTCTGCTCATGTAGGGGGGCTATCCAAGGAGCAAATCATATATTTAGAGGTACAGGAGATGCCATAATTGTAATTCAATTTTTTTTTTGGTGGAATATTGTCTTTATTTGTATATTTGGCATGTGAAAGTAATCATGAGCACTGTTAGGACATATAACACATAAGGAAACATCAAAACCAGATTTTATAGTGTGTTTGGGAATGTGTCAGAGAACAAAATTAGGACTTAGCAGATGTTTCTTTTTGGAATCTGTTCTGTAATAAGTTCCATCCAAAAACAAGAGGGCAAACATATTCTTGCATTGAAGCAAGGCAGATGTATGACATGCTCAAAGGAATCTAGCCTGCCATTAGTCAGAGCAAGAAGTGTCTTAATGCTTTGGAAAAAAAAAAAAAGGGGCAGTAGAAATGGAGATGGAGAATGAAGAGTCAGTACTATTTAAAAATACGTAATGATTTCTGAAGATAAAAATTAGCAATTGTAATGGGCACTGAACTGAATGGGTCACTATAACTGGCTAGACACACTGTAGATTCTCTTTTAAATATTTAGGTCTAGAGCAACTAGACTGACCAGATCTAGCAAACCTTGCTTTGTGGGAAATAAGGTTTTCTTAGTCCTACTCTGCTTCCTTTCTTTTCACTCTGTGCTCTGACCACTACTGTGTATTGACATACCTTTTCTCTTTCCATTTCTTCTATAGAAATATTATTGTGTACTTTCTCTTGTATCTTTTAGCTCTCTTGCCAGAACAAGCAGCAGCACAAAGCTGATCAAATGGTCCAAATATTAATTTATGTCCTGAATACTGCTGGTATTAATTTTGTTTTGTGTTTTGATTGTGTGTGAAGCAAAGAAATGGGATGCAAAGGGAGAAACATAGTGCCATACATAGATGACTTTACCAGCTCATTTTTGTTTGTAGGAAGAAGGTTGAGGTATTTCTAGTTTATGATGCTCTTATCACCTGAAACACTCATCTGTCATGTTTTAAAACATTTGTTCATTGCACAAAGGTATTGTTAAACTATGTGCACCGTTATGGGGGATGTCTTTTATGCTGGTAACACTTTTCTTTTGTTTCTTGAAAGCTGATGCGACATGGCGTGGGACTGTCAACCAGTTCTGACAGTGAACTGATCACCCAGCTGCTGGCCTTCACACCTCCTCTGGAAAATGACGATACTGCAGACTGGGTAGCAAGGTGAGGGGGAGAGGTTTTGGAATCAAGAACAGCAACCTCATTTAAGAGTGATACGTACATTTAAATGCACGCAGGCGTTTGTGTGGCGCATGACTGTGTTAACCTATGTCTCATTTCAGAATAAAAAATTTGATGAATGAAACTCCAACTTCGTATTCATTGCTAATTATGCATAAAGACATAATCTATGCAGTACGTGATCCGTATGGGAATCGTCCACTCTGCATTGGTCGCCTTATTCCAGTAGGGGATATGAACGGAAAAGGTAAAATGCACACACACACCCTTTAATATGTAGTTTGTGCTGTAAACCCCTGATATAAGTAAGTACAGTTGCACTTACTGAGATGAAAGAAGAATTTATGAGGCTTAGAAAAGTCAGTTTTGAAATTTCAAAATTAAAAAAAATATATATTTTAATGAAAAACAATTTGTAGGAAGCTTGCAAACATTTTTCTGCTTCCAGCAAAAGTGAATCCTGGTTCTCTGATGACAGCCATAATTAGGAAGTGTAATCACATATCTGATGAAAGTATAAGTAAATTCTATCTACTCAGGAAAGCATGGATGAACAAGTCTGGTTTCTTCCTTTCTCCGGTAATCAGATGACTGAAAAGAGCTGGGTCATTGGCAGTGTATTTCTAACTTTCAACCACTCCAGGTCACAGTAACTATGGTAGTGGGACACTATAAAACCACTTTATGGGAAGTAATCCTTGGTGTCTCAGCCTGCAAATATACATTTTTCCCAAAGTGAAATTACACTTTGCTAAATTGTATAAAAAATAAAATAATCTAAGGCCAAATCTCTGTATTGACAAAATTTGCTATTTCAATCACAAGAAAAAATGTGTGGATTCTTTCTCTTCATAAAATATATATATATAAACATATATATATATAACAAAATACATATACATATATAAAAAGATATATGTTAAAGATCTGAGTTAAGAACATAAAGACCAGGGTTTTTTAAGCATACAAACACTCCTAATCTCTTTTACATGATCTGTTATGGCCTGTGCCTGTTTTCTACAAATCCTCCTTACTGAGATTCAATCCATTATCTCTTGCAGTTGAAAGGACACATCCACTGACACATTTAGCATAAGGAAAAGTAAGGAATTTCTTGTCCAGACAGAAGTAATTATTTATATTGAAAGCCACTGAACTAGAGTTAGAATAAGTTTGAAGTAGTACAGAGATGAGAAAGGTAATTATCTGAATTGTCTCTTTTCATGAACAGTGAATATGATGCTGTATTTTTTGAATAATGTTACAGAAACTTTGGAGTGCTAAACCTTCTAGTTAGAAATTGCAACAAGTTGTGCACTCAGCAACCGTAACAACCCAGTTGTGCAGCAGAAGTGCAATGTGTGTAGTGGGAATGGTAGCAAGGATTGTGGAATCTAACTGTAACTGAAATCTTTTATTTCAGGAAAAGATAACTGTGAAACAGAAGGCTGGGTAGTCTCCTCTGAATCCTGTAGCTTTTTATCTATCGGTGCAGAGTAAGTGCCCTGAATCTCAGGTTATCTGAAAGCTCTCCTCAAACAGCAATTAAACATTAAACCTCAAATTGCCAGTGATCCTAATCTATAACAATGCCAAAGATATCAAAAATCTCTGGGGTGTTTGGAGCTTTTTTGTTAGATTTAGTTTCTTTTCGTGGCAGGCTTCATGTAAAAGAAGCTAAAGAATTATGTAATCAAAACATAACAGGAAGATTTAATGGCAGATTTTCTCTGTTGCATTATATCTAATTATTCAAACCCATAATATTTTTGTAGTTAGTCTAGATTATGGTAGAATTGTTATAGTACAAAATATTTTAGCTACAGAAAACGTTTCAGTTCAGCTCACAGGCTCAACTTTGAATATGCTGTCTGACAAGCCGGCTTCCTTATCATAAAAATGTGACAGACCTTTGAAACTACTTTCATGTGGACAAACCCATAGTAGATGGGTAAGATATCATTCACATTAACTCTCTAGCTAAGGGAAGGCACTTTCTCTGGACAAAATAATGTCCTTGGCAGTCTGTGAATGGAAGTCAACTGTGAAATAGAACATAATTAAAATAAGAATGATCATGAGAAAGTCTATTTAATTTTCTAACTGGTTATTTAAAGAAAATACATTTGGATATTACACTAATAAATAAAATTGGAGGCAGGGCAAAACTGCGTTAAAACCACAACCACAGGACTAACAGAAATGTAATGCAAAACCAGGAAACAACTGTGATTGTTCTTCTGTGATCTTCTCTTCCATTTTATAGTGTTGTAGCTGTGTTGTTCAGTGTTCCTTTGAGGTAACTTTTGCCATTTCTGTGTAGGAATTATTAACCATTGACAAAAGCCTTATTTACTTATTCACTTACTTGTTACTTACTTGTTTTTAAAGACAATTTGTCCTATATATGCCCAAGAATTGCTTCCTGAAATTTCTTCAAAATCTATCAGAAGCAGATGCAGGAAGGACTGTAAGCTGAGACATCCTGCAGGATTTTTTTAAAAGCAATTGCTAATTTTAGTATCTGATGAGTAAATACACATAATATTTCAGTATTAGTTAATCTGCAGGTTTTTAGAGTATATGTAGCAAATGCTTTTCTGTCAAGATATGTATTATAATTTCAATTGGTAAATTAGAAAATGCTTTTTCTCAAAGTGTTAGCTTTCTGTCTTCTTGAGAAAGGAGAGAAGGCACTGAATTGAATCAAGGTAAAATATAGAATATAGTTGAAAATTGTTAGAATAGCTACCTGGAGACTCATTAAATAATGTAGGAAACTGCTTAATAACATCTGATATAAATTTTCCTTGTTTCTTCAGGTGTAAGAATTGGAATGTATGTTTCTGGTCAGCTTGCCTCATTTGAGGGTAGCTGTCTGACAACACTAGGCAGTTATTTCTCATATCTCATTGTTTATCTTTGCTAAAGCATTATACATGGTATAATGGCTCATATACATGGTATTATACTGCTTTCATGTTTATTAGCTTTCATAAAAAGAGTCTCTAATACCGATCGAGTACTAAATGATTTAAGCATACTTACTCTCCATTAAGCTTGTATTAGACTGATCTTACATAAAGGAAGAATACCTTAATTTTCTGGTACAAGGAGTAGTAGTTCACTACTCTCAGGTTTTAATTGAGACTTTTTAGTAATGGTCACTTACCCTGGTGTTTAAGTCTTCCAGCAGTGTAGGTCAAATCCTTAAACAGAGACAAACTGGTGTGTTAGGATGTTCAAAACCAGTTTTCTTTCAATTGCATCTACTTTTTAAAAATATAACTCAACTTAAGAACAATTCTAAGTGCTATGTATATGTCTTTGCAGGTACTATCGTGAGGTCCTTCCTGGTGAGATTGTGAAAATATCCAGATACGATGTCCAAACGCTGGATGTTGTACCAAGACCTGAAGGAGATCCATCAGCATTCTGCATCTTTGAATATGTTTATTTTGCAAGACCAGACAGTATTTTTGAAGGTAAAAAGCTGTGAGGTATAAAGCTCCTCCCTAAGTAATGGCAGATCCTATCCTGGAGAACAAGGACTCTGGAACGTATCCGCAGTAATAGCAGACTAACACTGAATGTGAGCTTCCAGAGCAGGGCTTCCAGGTGCAGTTCGTGGGGACATAAAACTCAGGACGTATACGTAACATCAACGACGATTCCAGACTGTGTATATGGCCCTAGTGAAGTCTGTCTGCCTATGCTTATGGAAGATTGGAAAGAAGAGCCACAAAGACCATTCGTCTCTCAAAACTGAGAGACTTTAGAAACTTTTATTGCTCTTTGAAACTTTTTTAAAAAATGGACCTATGAAATAGAATTTGCAAAACAGCTTTATCTTGGTTTCCTTTGCAAGAATGCATTTATTAGTTCTGGACAGGACTTCTAAACCTATAATTCGCCACAGAGATTTATACAGCAAATTGAGAGGAAGCCTAAATTCTTTGTGTTTCTTGCTTTTTCTTAGGTCAGATGGTGTATTCAGTCAGGAAAAGGTGTGGTCAACAACTCGCCATTGAAGCACCTGTGGAAGCAGACCTGGTCAGCACTGTTCCGGAGTCTGCAACCCCAGCAGCTCTTGGTTATGCACAAAAGGTATGCCTTGTTGACTTGTATAATTAAAGTATATTAAGCTGACCTCTTTATATTAGGATATTTATGGCATGTCGCACTAGAGTGTTGTCAAAGTTTTGTATTCCCACTGAGTTATTTTCAATGGGATTATTGTCTTTATTCTGCTGCATTAGAGCACTTGAAAACTTTTCAATGCTTCTTTTCGTTAGTGTGACATCATACTAAGTCCTAAGGTTGCTTTAAAAAACAGCAACTGGGAACAGGCAGTTTTATAGGTATTAATTTTATTTAACTGTTTCCTGTTACAGTGCGGACTACCATATGTTGAAGTACTCTGTAAAAATCGATATGTAGGAAGAACTTTTATCCAGCCAAACATGAGGTTAAGGCAGCTTGGTGTTGCAAAAAAGTTTGGAGTTCTGTCTGACAACTTTAAAGGCAAGCGAGTTGTTATCATTGATGATTCAATTGTGAGAGGCAATACCATTTCACCCATAATAAAGCTGCTAAGGGAATCTGGAGCTAAAGAGGTGAGTTCACTTTCAGTCACTATAGTAGGTACAAATACAAGATCGTGGGGAGGATAAAGCACAAGCTTTTGCTTTCATTTGCACGATATGGTGTTTTCTTATTTAAAAGATTGAGTGTACAAAAATAATGGTTAGTATGTGTTTATTATGATGACACGTTGAAGTTTCTCTTTTATGACTTTGAATTTTGGGAGATGCAGACTAGAGGGGAACAGATCTTTACTTACTTACAAAGCACTATCTGATAAAGAGAATGGAAAATTGATGAAGAAAGGTGAAAAAGTCAGCCTTCAGTGTTGTATTTCTGCTGCATGTATGATTGTGGCACTGTGCTGACTTCAGCTGCTGACTGTTGTTTGCCGTAGGCAAATGCTGTTATCCTCCTGAACCCCCTGGTTCTCTTGTAACTGATTCTTTTTTGAAACAAAATGTGCAAATCTGTATCACTGGGGCAAAAAAAGTTCTGATTGGCTTTGTAGACTGGAAGCATGTGCAGCATGGATTGAAGATCATAGAAGAAAAGCAAAATCAGAATGGGATATTTTAAGGAAATACTGTAAAAATAATTATAAAAATGTCTTTATCTCTCAATGTTTTGACACTGAAAACAACTTTCTTACCTTTATTTTGCCTTTACTACCTTTTTTTACCTTTTCACATCTATATAGTGTTTTTTTTCTTCATGATTTTTTGCAGAACTGGGATGTTTTTGTCTGCTGTTGGGTTATGATCCTCTGAATTCTGCCTCACAGCAGTCTGTTCTTAAACTGTATCTTTATTCAGGTGCATATTCGTGTGGCTTCACCTCCCATAAAATTTCCTTGTTACATGGGAATAAACATTCCAACAAAAGAAGAACTCATTGCCAACAGACCTGAATTTCATGATCTTGCGAACTATATTGGTAAGTGCTGTATTTTCTGAGAGTTTTCACTTATCAAAATATCATAAAGTTGATATATTAAATCAGCACATTGTGTGCTCCTTATGTATAAAGATGATGAAAACATGGCTTATAATAGAGAGTTATAATAGTAGTTTCACCTGTAGTTTCAGCTTTAAGATGTGCATTCTCTCAGTTTGTAAATGTAAATGACTCTTACAAATTCAGAATTTATGTAAATAATTTTAGTAGCATTTCATGATATTTACTTTGAAAAATTAATTTTGAACTAGCAAAAGCAAATTAATTACATTTTTGAATCATTAGAATGAGTCATGTTTGCAGCAGGAAAAAAAATCAACAGTTTATGGTGCTTGTGATGTGATAAATACTGTGTTCTTTAGCAGACTAGCAAAAATAGAAGGTATCAAAAAAAAGATTTAATGGTGTAAGAATATCGCTGTGGTTGAAAATTTTCAGTTCAGATTTCTTCATAAATACTTTCTACTGCTTTTTAATCTGTAATGTGTTCATATTTTCTCATAAGTCATTTTCCCCAGAATGATGATCATGGTGGCATGCTGAAATGTTTTTGCTTGCCGGGATTTGACTTTTAAGAATTATACACCGAATAATTAGTGTAAGTGATAGAAAAGTAAACTCCCCTAGATACTGCACCTTGAGGGAGGGATCAAAACATTTAAAAAATGATGTATGCAGTAAGCAGTAGTCCTAGTGTTATGTTTGAGAAGCAATTTGCAAGCTTACATCTGTTTCTAGACTTGAAATAAAATATAATTGTGAAAGCTATGTGCATTTCAGAAAGTCTTAATATGCGCTCTGGGTTTTGTTTCCATTTTTACCATTGGTAAAAATGGCATCATAGTTCCCAACTTGGAAGCTCCTCCCTAGACTTGAGTGAGACTGCTCCCTGCACAAGGAACTTGGGGACAGTGCTCAGGAGTCACCCCACATCATACTCTCCATGCAATAAAGTGACTGCATTGCTTTTGGTACAGTACTGCAGGCTTCAGTTATTGAATTCTCTCTTCCCTTTAGGAGCAGACAGCGTTGTTTACCTTTCTGTGGAAGGGCTGGTATCCTCTGTGCAAGAAAGCATCAAAGCAAGGCAAGAGAGTGAGAACAACCTCAAAACACAGAAGTCACGTGCTGGAAAGATCGGTCATTGCACAGCGTGTCTGACTGGAGAGTATCCTGTAGAGCTAGAATGGTGAAATTGTAGTAGATGATCATCAGTTCATCTTCTGCTGAACAGAGATTTTTCAAAGATGCGTATTAGTTTTCCTCCATTTTAAGTAATACTTAAAGCTTATTACATCTAACTAATTACTGGTACTAAAATACATTTTTACAGACTTGCAAGAAACGTGTGGTGATGAAAAATATGTAAGCAGATTAAAATACAGAATTGTAGTTTCTGATGCACAGTTGTGCCTTCTATTTTCTCAAAAAATAATTTAAAAGCCAAAGTGTCCTTAATTACGTAGGTGCCCCAGAGATTTTTTGTCTCAGTCTTGCTCTGAAAATACGATACTCCTGTTAGACTGGTTCAAAAATACAAATCATGGGTCACGCATCATAATTTCAAATTATCAAAGTCTTAATGCAAAAGTATGTGAAGTATGCTTTACTCTTTTGGAAAAAAAAACAAAAACAACAACAACAACAAAAAAAAAAACCCCACGAAATTCTGAAATCCAATTGCTTCCTCAGCAGTTCCTGCATATTTTTCAGCCTAGCAGTACCTAACTTTTGCATATATAGCTAAGTAGTCCTTATTAACAAGTCTTTTGTAATTAGTAAGTGTCCGGATTTTACGAACATGATGTGTAGCACATGATTTTAAAAATTAAAGACTCAGGGAAATGTTCAGCCAAAAGTTCTCTAGTTTTTGTTTTCAAATTTTTTTTATTTGAAGTCCACTGTAAATTGCATTATCTTTGGGTGCTTCTACTAATTGCCAAAAGAATGTGGAAGGAATGTGGAATGCTGGGCACTGCTAGTGATTTTTATATTCTGTGTTCCATCGTGTTTTCTTCCTGATAACCCCTCAAAGTTCAGAAAGTCTGAGCTAATGCTTAGTATGTTTTTTGTTTCTTTTTGTTTTTCAATATATGTCAACCTTCAATGTAAAATCAAAACTAAAATTACCTTTCTTGCTTAACAGTAAGTATGAACCTATGTCAACTAAAAGATATGAGTTATGTTTTGAGTGTATTCTTATTTTGCTACAGTATTGCTGTCACATAACAAATATAATGTTTAAAGAAAGAGTTTAGAGGAAGCATTAGTTGTTGTTTTGCCAATTGACGGGGGCGACAGAAAGAACCAGACACCAAGGGAAAGAACGGTTGTATCATATCAAATAAGAAATGAAATGATACATCTAACAAAACAATAAGCTTATTACACGCTTGGTTTTAACAACAGACAAAGTAAGAGAGGTAATGCACCTAACCATTACTATCTAAGAAAGAGAATAGTGATTAAGAAAAAGATACATCACCAATTGCCTAAATACGTTATCATCATCCAGATCTGCAGTCGCTGAGGAGCCCGTTGCAGCGAGGATTTAGAGAACCTCCCCGGCAACTGGGAGGTCTTATGTGATGTGTCTATCCATAAGAGAGGTCTCCAAGGTCGCTGCAAGAGGGTCCAGAATGACTTGCATATTTTTGGAGCAGCAGCATCTGGTGGCAGCCTTCCCAACCACCCGAGACCACGGCTTGGCCAGAGCCCAGCTGGTGGTTAGGAAAATTCCCTGAAATACCTTGCAGACAATTACACCAGAACACGCAAGGATCTCTGAAGTGTCTGGTTTGGTGCTAAAACAGCACAACTGGTTTGCTGAGGCTGTTCTTACACGTAGCTAGCATAAGCGTCTGGGTTGCCGTTAAGACCGTTAGCGTAAGCGGAGTGGTGAGTCTGTTTGTACATAACTGCCAGAGGCGGTTTGGGATTCAGCAGTAAGTCAGCTCTGGCTCGGGCCTGTCGTCCAGGCCCTCGCGCTTCAGTTGTTGAACGCATCATATTTTTAAATTGGTCACAATTATACAATTACATGTACATGAGAAGATCACTTACACAATGAGCTGAAATTAAACAGCACGTTTAAAAAAATTTGCAAATTGACACAGCAAGTTTTTTTTATGCAGCAGATACGCACAACTGTAAAAATATTTTGTATACCTCATTTTTTTTCTCTGAATACAGCAACTTAATTTTAGATTTTGTATTTAATATTCTTTATTTCGGTCTTATGGTTGTTTGTGATTCCATTACAAAAAAAAAAAAAAGAGAGAAATATAAAGGTTTAAAAGATTTAGTTGAGAATTACAGTATTGATCATGAAGTTTAAAAGAGCTCTTTCTTAACCCAAAAAAATGGGTTTTGTAGCAACTGTAACTGATTCACAATCCCAAAACAGAAGTGCTAGTTCAAGAAAGGATGGAAATAAATTTTACTGAAACAAACACTTCAGCCTGATGCAGGTCTGCTGTGGAATCAAAACCTACCTAGAGTCAGGCTGATGGGAGAATCTAGATTTTTGTAAGAATCAGGTTGTTACCTCAATATGGGGAGATGTATGTGATCTTCTCTTTCCAGTTACTAAGTTTGTTTGTTTAACAGAATGGTTAACAGTTCATTCTGAAAATAAACTGAGCAAAAGAGAATTGAATGGAGTTGTATTCCTGAGGCTAATCAAGAAAAAGTTAAAGAAAACAGAAAGACTGTCATTAACACTTTTCCCCTTTGTCCTTCCTACCCTGAAAAAAATCAAACCTTTCACAAGGCATAAGTCAAGCTCTTGTGGTTAACTAAATACAGGTGTGAGGAGCCTTTCCTTCCCAAGATAAAAACTTACGTGCACGTTTTGCCCAAGGGTACAAGCAGAATTATCTCAAATTGTCTACAGAAGAATCTGCAAATGAAACTTGGGCAAATAATTTCTTTAGTCAAGGAGTATCAACCAAACTTATTTTTAAAGTGCAGTAATAAATGTTTAAATGTGATTCCAGCATTAGTTGCCCCAATTATGATTTTAGTAAAAAAGTTCTGCCTTTTTTTCTTCCATAATATGCGTGTGAAGTCACAAAACAGGCCTGTTACTATAAGCACTATAATTTTTAAGCACACTACATGCCTAATTTTATTATACTTAAAAAAGGAAGCTAAAGGGGAGATACTTTTCAAAGGTAACTTTATGCACTGACTGCTGAATTTATGCTTCAAGTTATTGGGCCCCATTTTATTTTTTCCTACACAGTATATGTATAATAAACCACTATCTGAAATGGAAAACTCTGAGAACTTGAAAATTTACATGAGTTTTCTTTTTAATGCATGCAATATGTATTTTGAGGGAGAAAAATCCCTCCATCTTTAGGTATCACTATTTGTGTTATTTTAATGAGACTGTCTTTCTGTGAAGCAACTTCCGCTGTGTTACTACTATCCAACTATGCTAAATTATTTTTTAAAAATGTGACAGTGGAAAGCTAACGCCTAACCTGTCCCCCGTGTACCGTTATGCAGGGGCACGATTTTGTGATTTTGGCATAACCGTGTCTTTTCACTGCGCCGCAACGCGGACCAGCGGCTCCTTGAATAAAGCAAATCCGCGCAGAGCCCTCGCGGGCGGAACGAGTCGTTTGTGCCTCGCGTTACCGGGAGTCGCGCGCCACGCTAACGGCGC
>NW_010577155.1:2299-34331 GCF_000705375.1 Tinamus guttatus | reverse complement strand
CCCCCCCCGCCGCGGGGCCCTACCATCTTCCCGGAAGGAGGATGCGCCGCCACGAGCCTTGCCCTTCACCTACGGCCGGAGGTTGGTTCCTTCCGCTTTTATCGTGCCGGAAGAGCCCCCGGAATGGGAGTTCTGGGGCTCTCGCGGCTCTTCTTCCCTGGGGAAGATAATGGCTCGGCTGGCACGGACCGCTGGAGGGTGGGCGCCACACGCCTGGGCCCGGAGAGAGAGCGGCGGCTATTGGCCAGCGGGAAGGCTGCCCTGCCAATCAGGATTGGCCTCCAGCCAATCGGAAGCGCGGTAGCGGAGTCCCGTAGGCTCTCTGTGGCGACCGTTGGGTCGTTAACGGCCACCGATGGCGGCTGCCGGGGCAGGGGCCGTCAGGAGGGGAGCGGCCAGGGGTGAGCGCGGGGCCGCCTGTCCTCGCTGGGGCCCGCGGCGGGAGCGAGCGGGGCTGTGTCAGGTCAGGGCGGCTCAGCAGTACCAAGCGTTGTAGTGAAGTGAGAAACGTCCTTCTTGTGCTGTCCTCGTGTTGTATGACCAAAAAAATAAAAATCAAGAGCTGATAACGCAGTGTGGTCCGCTGTCTTTCAGGGGGAGCGGAGGTAGGCAGCTGGGATGACTCTTCAGGCAATGGTGAGCGAGGCAGCCGGCCTGCACCCCGGCAGGGAAGCGGTGAGGTTTGATGCGTGCGATGGCGAACCCGCCGCTTGCTACACGTACGCTACTGTGGCTAAGCTCGCCGCGGAGTTGACGGCTTTCCTTCGAGAGCACTGCGATCACCAAGGACAATGTGAAATTGGGCTTTATTGCCACCCAGGAATTAACTTACCGTCTTGGATCCTAGGGTAATGCTGTGAATGCTTGCATTTTTTTCCCTTTTTATAATATTTGCCTGTAGGGAGCGGTAAAGCAAGCTTTCATTTTTAAAAAAAAATATATATTTTTTTATATATTTTGGTAACAAAAATTTAATAAAGCAAACTATAGCTTCTGTGATTTTTGTTTGTTTATGCAGCAGAAATACTTGGTCGGTCTTTTCATTTACTACATTTTTTAAGTATTCTGTTGCTTAAATGTAGAGACATAGAAATCTTTCTTTAAGAAAAAAGCCTACAGTATTATAGCTTAAAACGTTTTGAAAAGCTGGTGCCAAAGTTTTTTGGCTCTTGAGCTCAGTGATCAAAAATACCTGAAACTATGTTCTTCGGGGTTATTTCATATGCATTTCAAAATATTATTGATGACTACTGTGTTTGCTATGCCTGTTTAAAATGTAGTTGATTTAACAAAATAAATATATATATAAACAAGAATATGCAGGGTTGGGTTTTTTATGTATATTCTTTTTGCTTTGCTAGCAAAAGAAGTAAAAATAATGAAAAAAAGTAATTGATGCTTTAAACTAAATCAGTTTACAGTTACATAGGAAAAAGCAATTATCTATGAAGCATTTTAAAGCAGGAAATAGAAATGTTGGTGATCTCAACACTAATGTTAACTCCACAGCTTTAAAAATCTTTCTTTTGTGGATTGATTATACTGTGTGTCCCTTAGATATATCTTATGATATAATATAGAATCCCTACATTATATCATATTTTCATAAGTTGATATGTACAGCAGTGGGATGGCCCATGTTAGCATTTTCTTATCGTCGTACTGACGACACATACAGACTAAAATGTACAGTAGCACAAAAATGTGCTAAATGAAGGGAGAAGCAAGGAAGGGAAGGATATAAAAGAAAATTTTGTAAAGATTTCCTTGAACCCGGTAGTGTGCTCGTGATACACCTGCTATTTGACATCTTTCCTGGTTTGGACAGAAGGGTGCTTAGGCATTTCAGAACTTTGTTTCTGAATGTGCCCAGGAGCATTCAGCCCTTCACAGTGTGGGTGACACTGCCAAAGTATTGAGTTCAGGGTTTTTGTGAAGGCTTTATCTACTGTATGGGCAGAAAAATGCAGAAAAATGCCTAGAAGGGGCTTACGTTATTATCCAGAGGATGGACCACTTGGAGCATTTCTCCCCCTAGGGAGTCTAAAACTTTGTTACTGCTCTTTAGTGAAGCTCTTGGTATGGGGATCTACCTTTGCTGTAGGTCAGATTTCTGCTTATGTGGAGTAGTACACCGCTCTAGGCTCAGTGAATCAAACCTTTGTGCTTGCCAAAAGGTAACCTGTGTTCCTGTCTGTGCTGGTGTGAATATTTCATTGCAGTAAAATAATACAAAATGAATTTTCTACAAGTGAAATATGCAAGAGACTCTGTTCTCTGCTCTTACATCTTCTGACTGTGCATTGTGCAGCTGAGTGTCTAAGCGTGTTGTTGTAGGATTCCCCATCCCTTCCTGGCTCAGGGGCTGTGTTAGAGTGAGTGCTGTTACTGTTAACCTTTTGGAAGCGCTGGGGAACCCTCTTGCTCATGAGGGTGAGGAGAGCCCAACGGCGGAGCAGGCTGCTCAGAGGCTGTGCAGCCTCCCTTCTTGGGGGTTTTAAAGACCTGAATGGATCAAGACCCAAGCCACTGGTCTGGCCTCGCAGCTAGCCCTGCTTGAGCACTGGGTTGGATGAGAGACCTCCTGGGATCCCTTCCAACCTGAGTTACCCTGTGTTCTTCTGAACTGTACAGGAGCAGCATTTCCTTTTGCTACGTGTGTGGGACCTAGCAAGGCATTTGATTCTTACAGATGTGGCTCCTAAGCAGTTACTTTTATATGCTCTATATGGTGAAGAGCTGACTTAGCTCTACGACTCAAGGTTATTGGTTCCAGTGCCTGTTCAATTGCCTTAACCTTGGTAGTGATGATGTGGAATGCTGCAGTTGTTAAGTCTTTGTTCTGGATCCCTTAATTGCAGCAGCAAACAATCACTCTCGCACATGGAGGAAATATCACTAATTGTTCATGGGCACTCAGGAGAAGAAAATGTAAGAAAGAAAAAAGAAATTTTAAGACTTATGTAAATTATTCCCATTTTAGTTGCCTGTTACGTATCTTTTGATTTTAAGGTGTTAATGAATTTGAGTAGTTGTTGTTATCAAATTGAGCCACTAGATGGAGTACCTAATCAGTGGTTGTAAACCAGTAAGGGCAAGAAGCACTGAGTTTAAAATGATGCTTAATATTAATTTGTTTATTTGCTTGGGAAGAAATTATAATATTTGCTCAGATCATCTTATGCTGGAATCTGTAAACTAGTCAGAACAGATTGATAGTTTATTCAGTGTGTAGGACCTGGGATTTTTAAGTATGCTTGTATATATTACGTGTGTGAATGAGCAGGTTTTATTTCTGTTTTTGGTCAATAGCAGAAGCTTTGATTGAAATCATTGTGCTATCACTGCTGGTGTTTCTTTTGTCATCACCAACCTTCTTGCCAGGAAGAATTTTGAATATTTGCATCTACTTTTGAGCTTTTTTCTTCCTGTAAAAGATCAGAGGGAAGAGTGTTAATAATGGGCCTCCTACTTTATTTATAGTAAAGTATTTAGAAGTTGTATTCTAACTGCATTTTCTAACTCTAGAAATTAACTGCAGTATAATATAAACCTTAGTGGAATTTTAAAGGATTTTCTTATCCTTAGAGTTTTCTTAGTTTATAAATACTTTTGCCTTGGTAGAATCCTTCAAGTTCCAGCTGCCTATTCTCCTGTGGATCCAGATGGACCGCCAGTCCTAAACACCTACTTCCTGAAGAAATGCAGTCTTCAATATATTCTTGTTGAGAATGACAAAATAAACGTAAGTGTTCAGACTTCTACAGGAAGCAATTATGTGCAATGTAGGAATGGGTATCTATTCAGACTTTATTCTGTCTAAGTTTGGACATGATGCCTTTGTTTCCTTATGACAAGAGGTTTTCTTCTTCCTTCAAATATAAACATTTTTACATTTAGAAGTACTGAGTGTTTCTCTCCCATTAAAGAAAAACAAAAAAAAGTAAATCCTATTACAGCAGACTTGTTGAACACTGGTGTTCAAAGACTTCTCCAGTCTTGTTTCCATATACATCAAGATTGGGAGTTGAAAGTCTTTGCAGCAGTTGAAAATAACTGCTTCATTTAATCTTTTGGTTTTCCTTTGTGCAACTCCTTCAAAATCTTTTTATCCACACATGTTGGAAAGGGAATAGACAAAACTGGACCCTCTAGTTCCAATTCAGAATGTTTTTTCTTTGTCTTCTGTGAAAATGTTTCATATTTTTTCCCATTCTTTTTATTATTTGCCAAGATAATTGTTTATTTCTCATTTATAAAGTATATTTTCATATTTAACATATAAAAGAGCATGGACTTTTTTAATGCTATCCTACGTGTGTCTTCTGAAAATGGACTCAGTAGAACAATAACATGATGTCCTGAGCTTTCCTGTTTAAATTAAATTATTTTCTCTTACAGAAATTCAAGATGTCCCATGAGGGTTGGTTTTATCACAACTCTTCCACAATAGAACATCTTGGTTTAACTCTTTTCCAGTTTAACCGAAGCAGGGCTGATAAAAGTTCCCAGCACTTCAAAGCTAGGGGTAACTTGCAGCCAGATTGTACTGTCTGTCCAGATCAACTTGAAGTAGAAACACTGAAAATGGGATACACGGACCCTGGCCAAAAACACGCTCTAGCATATGTCTTGCATACATCAGGAACTACAGGGACCCCCAAAATAGTTAGAGTGCCTCATAAATGTATCGTGCCAAATATTCAGCATCTTAAGTAAGTATAGCTTCTGTTTTTTTTTTCTTTCAGTGCTTTTGCTAACTAGGCCTTAAGGGGTTGTGGGTTTTTTGTTCGTTTTTGTGCAAGAGGGTATAATCCCCCAAAATTCAAGAGTCCTACTTAAGCATTAAAAATAAAATTTAGACAAGAAATTTTATATGACTACTTAGAAACAAAAAGAGGAAGGAAAGGCAGTGCAAGAGAAAGAAGTGAAACAGTGTTAGCAAAAACTAAAACTGTAGCTTTCTCAAGTACTTAGGTAGGACTCTTGAATTTTGGAGGACTGTACCCACCAAAATGTGATCGTATTGTAATTATTCTATTGTTGGTTTGCTGCTGCAAGGACAGTAACAAAATGCTTTTCTTTTTTTTATTTCCATTTATATTTATTTATCGTATTCTGAAGTTTTTCTCTTTGAATCCTACTTCCTTATCAGGATTCCTGGTTTTCTACTCCGTAGAAAGTCTGTATTCTAGGAAACAGTACTGGTTGGTTGGTTTGTTGTTCGTTTGAAATCTGATGTTGTACCAAATGAGGACCCATTAGTTGGAATATGCCCCAGAACCTAATACTTTGTGTATAACATGATGGATATCTTTTTTAAAGGACTTTGTTCAATCAGTGTCAATGGTCTTTATTCAGGAGCTCTTGCTCAGATTCTCTTCAAGGAATATGCCTAGTATGCCTATATAATCAGAGCAAAAGTGAGCTCCAGAAGTTCTTTCCTGCTTTTCTAGGTTGGAACTTTAAAAAAAAAAAAAAGCATCAGAATCAGAATTGTTATTCTTAGCTTTCTTATTCTAGATCCATACTTGAGATCACACAGGATGATAAACTGTTCCTGGCTTCTCCTCTAACATTTGACCCATCTGTGGTTGAAATGTTCGTTGCTCTGTCAAGCGGAGCCTGTCTTCTTATAGTGCCCAATGCCATTAAAATGATGCCTGTGGAGCTGTCTGCTGCTCTGTTTCATCAGCATCGTGTGACAGTGTTGCAGGTAGGTCACACACATGATGCATGTCTAATAATGTGCTAATTCCTCATCAGACCAGGCAGGAGTGCTGATGTTGAAGGAGTACTCCTGAAAGAGTAGCTCCTGCATTGTCCTTTTTGCTGTAGGATGTTAGCTTTATAGAAAATTACCACCTGATTGTGGTCTTGAGCATTTTGTGGCAGCAAACACTGAAGATAAAACCCTTAAGAATGTGTTACTACTTAATTAACAGACTAATGTAATTAATTCTTAATCTGCTAGCTCTGAATAATCTGGTAAGAAGGTTACTTTTTATAAATACTTCAGCACCTTATAATGGGCTTGATCTTAGAGCCTTTCATAATAGATAATTTTTCATTTTTAGAGGAATTTTGTCTGTACATACATACTGTACATACAACTGCTAAACAGTGCTATTATAGGTTAATAAAATGTTTTTCACTTTTACAGTAAATAGAGAAGGATAATGATTGAATCTCCCAAAACATTTTTTGTTGTTTTCAGGCCATCCTATGTGCCTATATGAGGCTTCATATTCCCCTTCTGTCTTGATATACATAATCTCCTGTATGTTCCCAATTTTAATATTTTTAAAGTTCATTTTTGAAAAATATACTTGAATTTGTGGGCATCCAGTGTGACTGCATAACCACCATCTCTTGTTTTGTTAGTGCTAAGAGGCATTTATTGAAGCTATTAATTAAGTGCAGAAGTCCTAGGGGAGGGGAAATCAGTAATAGTGTATGTCATTTGTAACTCACTTGGAGCAAAAAGACTATGATTTGGTTAGTTTGCTAACTGCAGTAGATCAATCTCTAAGTAATGCTTTGTCATTAATGTTGTAATTCTGAAATATTTGTATTCATAGAAATGTTAAAAATTTCTTTTCCTTTGGAGAAAGTCTGGTAGTTGTGATTGTAGGTTTTAAATTTAAGATTAGTGAATAGTTAGCTGAAGCTTCCACAGCAGAAAAAAACCTCCACTCTGAGTATTTTGATAACCTTATTTCCTAGTCTTATTTTATTATGATTGCTACAAATCTTGATGGTATAGATTTTCCTGTCATGTACAGGTTGATTGATCACTTTAGCTCATTTGGTGCTTTAAGTAAAACTATAAAAAGTATATATAAAGTACATATATATACATACATATATATATGTAGCATGTAGAATAACAGGTCAAAGCAGGATTTGGTCTTGAGAAAATATTCGAGGTATCTTCTTAAGAAAAATTTGGTTTTGTGATTTTTTTTTTGATCAGGGAAGGAAGGGTTGCTCAGCAGAATTAGAACTTAACTGATGGTGAATAATTTTATGGCAGTTTTTAGATTATAGGGATGCCTCACCTTTCCCTCTTAACTTGGTTGAGCAGACTGGGGGAAAAATGGTTAAGGGAGAGGGAAGAGTCCCCACCTTTTGTTACTTACTATAATTCACTAAAGTTAAAATGAACAATTGAAAGGTGATGGTTTTGATATGTTACAGAGAAAAATAACATGACAAGAAATAACTCATTTTTTTACTCATCTTACTAGATAAAATAATATTCATTTTACAGTAAAATATGACAAACTTCAGAAAACTGATCTTTGTAAATTATTGTATTTACCCAGGTCAGGAATGACCCAGTATCTGCTACCCTGTGGATCTTATAGAAAGATCTTTGTATGTATTATATTCAGATTAATTAAATGTATTTTAGCTGTTACATACTGGAGTGCATTTAAAAAAAAAAAAGCCCCAAGACAATGTCATGTTTACTGCTTTCTGTTTCTAAGGAATTAATATCTAAAGTGCATATGCTTTAGATAATGGCTGAGAACACAACATGGAACCTGTAATACAGATAAGTGAAGTATGAAAAGCAGCAGCAGGGCACAGATTTGTGCTAAAAATACAGGTGTCACAGTTTTCATTATAGGTTTCACTCTATTGCTAAAATCTCAGAAAACACCAGTGCTCTCCATTGTACTTGGATCTGATGGTTAATGGCATTAGCTGAATAGTGGATATGATAAGGAAGGAAGCAGGAACAGTCATATTTAATATACTGAAAAAATATAACAATTATTTCTTGCATCTTTTTCTTTTTAACATGTCATTCAGTCAACACCAACACTTCTA
Organism: Tinamus guttatus; assembly: GCF_000705375.1. The sequence goes on along the minus strand of NW_010577155.1, from coordinate 26,492 downwards.
AGAAGGTTTGGAGCTCACATTATTAAATCGACTGTGTTGTCTGCAAATACTTCACTCCGTGTCTTAGCCCTTGGTGGTGAAGCATTTCCCGTACTGAATCTCTTGAAAAGTTGGAAGCACAAGGATAACAGAACAAGCATTTTTAATCTGTATGGTATTACTGAGGTGTCAAGCTGGGCCACTTGCTACAAGATTCCTGAAGAGGTTTTTAGTGCTGATTTTCGGTAGGAAACTTGACTGTTTTCACTTGTGTGGTATATGAGTTGATGAAATACAGTTTCACTAGAAATAGAACTACATTTCCTGGGCTGCTCAGACCTCCTAAGTGGTTTATGCTGGTTGAAGTTAAACTTGTTTTTTCCATTGAAGTAGACAAAGCCTCTTCTATTGCTATAAAACGGACCCCTCAAGCAGAAATTGTTGAATAATTCCTATACCACAGAACTGCAGGCTTACTGCACTCCAAAATGCTGTGTACTTGCAGACCACTTAAGTTTCACAGACTCTGTTGTGGCAGTTTCTGTTTGTCAGCCCTGCATCTAGACCTCTTCCTCGCTCCAGCCTGTGATTCCACATGCTGAACCTGGGTGTGCTGTCTCTGACTCCGTGGTATTGGAGCAGTGTTGGCTTCTGCAGGCTCTCAGCCATGTTGCTGGCAACTGCAGTTAGTATTTTATGAGAAAGGTTCCAAGTGCCAAGGCCCTGAGAGGTGCTTCCAGTCATCTCATGGTTTCATTTGTTCTCTGAAATGTGTGCTTATTCTGTGGCATGATGGTTAACATGGGTCACTTGAGTTAGATGCATCATAGGAATTGAAAGGTTTTTGGGCAAACAGTGTGTGGTATTTAAACCATTGAAAACTGATAATGATGGATTGACAAATTCTCATACAAAAGTTTAGTAAGTTGATAAGGAGTTTTACTTAATGATGCAGCATGACTGTTGTTAGGCATCTGTTCTACAGACACTGTGAGATCTTTTACAGCACTGAAATTTTTTCACTCTAGATCTAGTTTTATTCTGGTTTCTCTGAATTCAAACACTGTGTTCTCCTCAGTGAAATTACTATTATCATTTTCTCTTCAAAGTTCGTACTATCCAGAGATAGTATGTTGTTCTTCAGTTCAAACTGAAAATAGTGTGTTGGAAATCTTTGAAGTCTGACGCTGATGTTTTCTCCTCAATTTAAGAGCCCATTTCCTCCAAGTGTCATTGCAAAAGGTTATTGCAAAAGGTTATTTATTGGTAAAAATCATGGTTCCTTTGCAATAAATGTCCCGGATAGACTATTCAGTACTATCTCAGTTTTGTTTTATCTTGATCACCTGGTTTTGGTGGGACAATTGGCATACATTTGGCTTTATTTTCTTAAGCAAAATGATGAAAACTGATCCAGCTTCCAGAGATCACTAGAAAAACAAAAAGTAAGCAGAAAATAAGTGTTAGTGGTCTGTCCCTCCGTTTTCCAGATGTTTGGCAAAATTAAATGTCTAATCTAAAATCTCTTAATAATAATGTACTAAATGATCCAAATGAGGTGCTGCTTTCTTTTTTTTATTTTTGCTGTTTTATAATTTATGTGGCAAGTTTATTTTGTTTTTCTGGAGATGGTAAATTTTCCTTTTTTTTTCTTGTCTTTTCTGTTGGGGCTTTCTCATGACATGGAGTAGATATTGCATATTTGGTATGCTTTATTTTGCTTGCTAAGTTAATTATCTTCTGAACCCAGCTAAAGGAAAGAGGAGGAGGAGATGATTCTCACTTGGCAAAAATACATATTTTACATTTTTTTTTTTTTTGTATATGAGAGGAAGAGTTGGTTGATAGAGAAAAGAAGTTTCAACAACCTAAAAAAGAGGAATAGCACAGGAACTGTTAGGTTAAAGTATGTGACTTCTGTGGTAGTTAGTGAGCTGGAGCCCCATACCTGACTTCAGACATTGCCAGAGTTATTGGAGATTACCTACCTGTTTAAGTTTTGCTTTACTCAAGACAACATGTTACACTATATTCTCGCTCAGAAGTAGTGTCTGTAATTATAATGTTCTGTGAATGCTTGCAGAAGCTGGAGAATGAGGGAGAAAGGAGGGAGCTGGAGCTGGTCTGCAGCTCAACAAAAGAAGTCTATGGAAATATGACATTGAAATTATTCTCTCTTTCATATAAGTCTTTTAAAAAGTCACCCGAACTCAGGTAGTGAAACATCAAGAGATAAAATAAAAGCTCAGAGAAGGATACAGAAACAATGAATTTGAAGTAATTTAGGTGTGTTTAAATTCTTTGGTGTTGATAATGTTCAACCTGGGACAGCAAAAAAATGAAATGCTCAGGTTACTCTTGCTGTTTCTGGGCCCATTGTAGCCTTATTTTCTATCGTTCTGTTTTGTTCTTGTTTGGTTTCTTTGGATGTGTGTTAATAATTAACTTGTGCCCACTGATGAAGTTGTTCATTTTCTCTACTTAGAGCATTTTCTTAAGAAGAAACATTGGTAAAACAAGTCCTAAGTACCTAGTGCTCTAACACTGATCTTTTACAAGATTTTGCTCATTTCTGAAGCAGTTCTGTGTGCAAAAGGGAAAAATTTTTACTGTCTCTCTCTCTAATGTGTTTAGAAGTGATTTTCCTGTACCTTTGGGTTCACCGCTCCTTGGAACAGCAGTTGAGGTCAGAGATACCAGTGGTTCTGCAATTCTAGAAGGCGAAGGACAAATATTTATAGGTTATGTTATATTTGTTTTTTTTTAATGCTTTTCTTTCTTCATTGGTTTTTAATAATACATTAATTATTTTACTTTTTATCTCTCTCTGATGTACAGGATATGGCAGTGTGAGGTTCCATTGGGCTGGGAACGTGCTCATAGTGTTTTAGGTTGTTGGAATGATGAACCAGAAGTTACTGTCATTTTCTCCACAGATTGTTTTCATTATAATGTTTTTTTCTTGTATTTTGACACTTTCAGTAGTTATTTTTTATATATTAACTAAATTAACTGCATATCTCAATTTACATGTTTTAGAAGGCATTGGTGACAATCACTTAATTATTTTTGATAATACTTGTTAGAATTTGTTAGAATTTGATAAATTACTCAGTATTTTCTTCATAATTTCAAAGGTGCACTATTTAATATATGTGACAGCAGGCTTTTCTTTTGTAGGTGGTGAAGAACGAATCTGTTTTCTTGATGGTGAAATAACTGTACCCTTGGGCACGATGAGAGAAACGGGGGATTTTGTAAGAGTGCAAGATGCAAAGATGATCTTCCTGGGTCGGAAAGACAATCAGATTAAACGCCATGGGAAACGCTTTAATATTGAGTATTTACAGCAGGTAATACCGCATTTCTTGAGTAGAGTGTGCCATTAACCATTAAAGAAGAGCAGAGTTAAGGAGTACATCAGAAATCTGTATTTACTCCATTTCAGATGACTTTCAGGAGTCTTAAAGAAAATCAAGTATCTAGTTCAGTATCTTAGGTACATAAGAGAAAGGAATTTTTTTTTTTTTTTTTGGAAACATGTTTTTTCTATAGTTTGTTCCAGTAGAAGTGAGAAACTGTATAAATACCTGAAAAATACTAAAGAATTATTCACTAGGGCTTGCATAGTAAAAAGGCTCTGAGACTCCTAGATTATATCTCATTTGTGACATTCAGGCAAACAAATCTCTCAGTTCACTTTTATACAAATAGGCACAAACTTTGGCTATGAGAGAGTACTGTGACAGATCTGTAAAATACCAGAAGGGACCACAAACCAGTATTGAGATGGTTGATAGCAAAGAGCTGTGCAAAGACTTGCTGTCAGCTCAAGAAAATCTGAAATGAAAGGTTATTATGGGTTAACACAAAACATTATTTTCAGAAAATACAGTGAATCATAAATTGTGGGAGGAATTCAAGGCCTCGGAATAAATATCCTAGATGGATTTCCTTTTTTAATTTTTAAGCATTTCTTTTTTATCAGAACACAATGTGTCATGTTTTAAAAACAAAATAATTATTACTAGGTTTGTTTTCCTTTTAAACATTGCAGTTTTGAAATACTGATATAAGCAATTTAAAAATTCATGATTAGAAATTAATTATGCTTTTTTTATATATATATTGTCAAGCTTACTTTTCCAAAAGATTTTCCAGAGGAAAAAAAAGAGTTCAGGTTTTCAGAAAAGAATCATGATCTTGTAGAGAGTGAGTTTTTCAGGTGCAGGCCGGGGCCTACAAAGGTTGTTTAGTGTGAGAAGATAATGTCCTATTTTAGGCTCTCTTGATAGTAAGCACAATTCTTTGTGGTGTGGATTTAGCATGAAAGCTGCTCTTGACTTGTATTCAGACAGGTGATTTGTGAATTTTAAAATGTAGTAACTAAAGTTTTCATCCAGTCTGTCCTTCTGGTGAAGTATTTCTAGCAAAGATATTCTTTTGGAGAAGCAGTTTTAGCCAAGTTCTTAGGAAATTAATAGCTGTTCTGCCTTCCATAATGATTTTGTGAAAAATAACTTTCTTTTTTTTCTGGGTGCTGCTAGTTCAGGCAGCTCTTGCATTTTATAAGCTCTTGCAAATTATCAAATGAATCAGATCATTTAATCATTTCATTGCATTCAGTCAGGTGGTATTATTGTAACAGAAGACCGAGTTTGTTGTGGGGGGGTCCTTTCTTTTTTTCCTCCCTCTTTTTAAACTATTTTTGTAAGATCTATTATGATTTAATTGCAAGTGCTTATCCTCAAATTTTTCTCTTGGGTCACATAGACGTATTGATACGTTTTGAGGATCTGGTTTAAACATGTATAACAATTTTTTTAAATTATCTTTTGTTTTGACTACTAATTGTTTAGATTTCATTAAAGCTATTCTTACTATGGTAGCATGTAATGAGATGGGATTTGGACTACATCATTTAAGACAGAGGTAGGGTGTAGCCAGGATATAGTAATGTACAAACCTGATACTGCTTCTGTTAAGAATTAGTGGTTTCAGTAGTAGTTAGAAGTATTTCGGTGACTGTGTTCTGCATCCTTATTGACAATTCGGGCAAAGAAGCGTTTCCTCGTGTGTTATTTTTTTCTCAAGACACAGGTATTTAGATAACTGAAAAGTCTGCTTTGCTGAGTGCTGTACTGCTTTTGCTTAATGGTAAATTCATTCTTCAGTGTCTTACATTGAACGTTGCTGTTTAAATTAACATAAGTGAAATATCTAGTAAACATATGTATTTATAGGGTGTTATGTAGGAAGATGAAACATACAAATTTATGGATTTTACTCCTTTTGCTGTATTACTGAACTGCATTTCAAAACAAGTAAAACTAATATTTTGAATTACAGACTGCTGAAGATCTTTGTCAGGTAGAAGCTTGTGCAGTGACCTGGTATCAGGCAAAAACTGATCTTGTTTGTTGTACCCAAAGATGGTTTCAAAGAGAGAGAAGCTCTTAAAGAACTTCAGAAGCATCTACCAACTCATGCAATCCCTGATGACCTTGTACTGATTAAAGCTTTGCCTTTAACATCACATGGTAAATGAAACTGTAATTATCTTTGCAGCTTACTTTAATCATCTTTTTTCCCTTTTTTTTTTAATTGACCAAAATGCAGATCCATGTTTTTTAAATACATAGTTCAGACAACTCATTCTTTATAGGAAATATCAGTATAGGCAGACAGCTGTATTTGGAAACATGTAAATATGCCCGATGTGTTGCATCACCTACATACATGTATGTTTGCTTGGTAATGTTTTATTTGAGATACAAAGAGCAGGAATAAAATCCATTTAAGTATTAAAACTGCATATCTATTTTCCCAGCAGCTCCTGTTAGGGTCTGTGACAGAGTCCCGACTTTGCTTGGGAAAAGATCAGGCACTGTGTGGGGGATTATGTGGGAGGCTAGATTAAATTTTCAAAAATCTAACTGTGTTTTGAGGGGCATGGTTGATTCATAGGATAAAGGGATACAGGTAGAATTTCACCTATGAATAAGGAAGCCTGGGCAAAGCTAAGGTGTCTGATTGGGCAAAGCAAGTTCTGGAAGTGTAAATGGTAAAGAGCAATGACAAAAATAATGTTTTATTTTCCACAAAGGCAAAGTCGATCTGTCTGAGCTGAACAAGATTTACCAGAGCCATCTAAACTGCCGAAGACATGACAGTAAGCTGAGAGGCGCAGAAGAATTGTGGGAGAAATTGCAGTATTTATGGAAGGTGGTATTTTGAGCTGCCTTTTTATCTTTGCAAGAAGATCTTTATAAGTGTGTCAGGAATTAAACAGTTTTAAGAACTGTGACTAATGCAACCAGAACATTCTCTCTGTCTATGTGTTTGAGTATTATAGCTCTGTCTATTCAGTCAATACTTGAATACAGCTGCTCTGTGACAGCCATGAGGGAATCATATTTTTTATGAGATAAAATTGTGGACACTGACGGTACATGCAATTAGCATAGCAAGGACATAATTTGTCAGAAGATTTTTCAGTGCAACTTCACATGCAAAATAAAGTATCTCTAAGGGAAACAAGCAATTGGGACATGCAGATTTTCTAAACAAACCCAGCTACTATGTTACCAGAATTTCTTATTTCTGTAGATAACTGAATTGGGAAGGCTCTCCCTATTTTCTTTTTTCGCATGGATGGCACAGTTTCATTATTGTGTCTTGGACTTTGTGGTTCTCTTGTTTCTTAATTCCTGTGCTAAAGACTTGTTTTAGATACGGAGGAGTGCAGAAACCCCCTTAGAGATCTTGTCAGTAATAAATGGGATTGAGTTTGGAAAAGGCTGACAAAGCCACAGCGCAATCTGTTTAATTCCTTAAACAGCAGAATTGGAATTGAGTTTAAAAAAAAAAAAAAAGGATTATTGAACAAAATCTTCCGTTGGTGCTAAAACATTTCGTGCGATTTTTGTGGAGTGATAAATTTGATCAATTTCTGCTGACTTAAGTGATAGTTAATAGGCTATTCAGCTGGATTTCACCCAAGTTCATTTTTTTGTCTGTGTGCTGTTGTTTACCATCCATGAACTGTTTTGTCTTTACTCCTTCTCCCTTCTAGTCTGTTCTGGGTTTCCTCGATGATTCCAGAGAAATTTCTAAAGATTCAGTATTTCTCTACAGTGGTGGAGACTCCTTAAAGGCTCTAAGATTTTATGAAGAAATTGAGATTCTAGTAGGCAGAGCTGTTCCTGCACTCCTCGAAGTTATTCTAAGCTGCTCATTTGAAGAGGTTTACAAGCATATTCTAAAAGCTTTGTTTCCAAGTGAAGACCAATTAATGAACTGTGACAATGCTGCAAAAAGAAAATTAAGTAAAGACAGTTCAGAGGAATTCAATGGAAAGTACATTAAACTGAAATCTGAGAGACACTTTGCAGTTGCTCCCGGGATAGTTCCATTTGTTGCATTGAGCCGAGGAAATCGGTTGTTTTCTATGAATTCTTCCAAGTCCTTTACACAACCCAATGATGTGGCACAGGTCGGAATGGAAGCGAGACAACAGCCATCCTTTCTGCAGTTACTGTCACCAGGTGTAAGCAAAAGCCAAGAGCAAGAGAGTGAAATGGAGAAGAGCAGAAGTTTACCAGTTACCAGCAAGGCACATAAAACAGATTGTTGTTCTGCTCAGCCACGCTCTGCAGAGTGCAGTCCCGGAGCAGCGGCTGGGTTGGCCTTACGTGTAAGATGGAAGGCCAGTACAGGCAGATGTGTGGATGCATCGCCCTTGCTCGTGATTCCGCTTGCAGACGAAGCGTCTGCCTCCGTCTATGTCGGCTCCCACTCGCATACACTGCAGGCGATTGAGCTAGATAGGGGAGAAATAAAGTGGGAGAGGAACCTTGGAGATCGTATTGAATCTTCTGCCTGTGTATCTACGTGTGGAAATTTCATTGTTGTTGGTAGGTCTTTTGTTTTAGCCTTTGTTGAAAATTATTTTCTCTGCTAAATGTAATATGAATGACAGAGAATCTTACTTCCCTTTTGGATGACATGCTCTTACACTTGCTGATAAACTCTGTGGTCTGCCTCAAAACTGATTTGCCATGAACCAGAGACAGAATAAAGTAAATTTAAGTTTGATGATAATGAATAAAGCGGCTTATTTAACATATTGTATTTTTTCACTTATTATATACCAGTTTATTAGTAGGGCCTTGTTAAGGAGGGTTAGTTAGAATGTGGCCATTAAGTTGCTATTTAGAAGTGTGGAAAGGTAATACAGTTTTTAAAAACCTATGAACTAAAAACATTCCTTTATATAAAATTGACAGAAGTAGAAATTAGTACATGGTGCTTCAGATAAGTGAACCCTTTGAAAAATAATCTCTTTTGACCCTCTTGCATGCAATCTGCCATTGTATGTGAGTTTTAATCTCTGTAGGCTTTTTGCTATTTGCAGCACTGACTTTTTGTCAGTTGACCACTATATTCCATTTTTTGTCATCTCTATGGTCACCAGAGTTGTCATTATTCTTTTTGATGTTACCTTTTTAAGTAATATGTATGCATTAACTGATCAGCACGGCTATCTAGGTCATGAGTTTTCTTATGCAAAGTAAGCATAAATACTGTATTTTGACTAGTTTTTAGATTGCTATTTACTGCGATAAGAAATCTGAATTAATGTTCTGTTGTGACCTCAGGAGCCTGTACAACTACAGCTCAGATTCTTTAGAAAATACACAGGCTTTATTTTCTTGGTGGCTTTGTTTCCATAAACGTAAATTGGGGGGAGAGAGAATTTAAAAAATGAGCAAACCCTGCATCTTCTAATACTATCACTGTGAAAAGTAGCAGAAATCCAGAGAAATAAGCATACTTCAAATGTAACCTGGAAAGAACTCAGTGAACAGTTTTTTGAATGTATGAACCATCAGCAAAGACTCTGAACTAAAAAAGGAAAAGCTTTGGAAACTGTTTAGGGACTGAACCTCATGAATCATCTTATTTCTTGCCAGCAGTGATGCAGCTAACAGTGTAAGTACAAATATTTTCTCCCATTTTGTGTTACTTCAACAGGCTGTTACGCCGGGTTAGTGCATGTGCTGCGACGCAGCAGTGGTGACGTGCACTGGACCTTTGCCACAGGGGATGCTGTGAAAAGCTCTGCGGTCCCAGATCCTTCCAGCGGCCTAGTCTACGTGGGATCGCATGACCAACACGTGTATGCTCTGGAGATCTACGTAAGGACACTGACTAACCTTTAGGCACAGAAGAGTGTGTATCTGGATGGAGCTCCATTGGTTTTAGTCATCTCAGGAATCCAGTCTCAAGCTTTGAGAAGTTAGGCCTGCATGGAGTGCATTAGGGTTACGTGGTGGTAAATGGTTGTAGGGGTGGTCTCAGCCATGGCTCTTCTGCTGCCTGTTCTTTTTTAAACTGCCCCTTGAGTTTCTCTATTACTGTTACATGTGGGTGTTTCAGAATAGGCTGGCTATGGCTCCATGGTGGAAAGAGAATCTCACATTTTAAAAGACTAGATGGTTATCATTATAAGCTTGTTGGCTCGTAAGTTCATTGGCTTAATTTCTTGTAATTGTTGGGGAAGAAACTAGCCAAAGATATATGTGTTGATAAAACAGATTGAGAGTTTTGTCTTCCCTTGTAACTACTGTTTGCTGAGTAAATTTCTGTTTGATAAACTTTGCAAACTCTTTGAGCTTTAATTGCATTTGTAAAATCTTTTATTTATCTTTTTCCCTGTGCTCACAGAAAAAGACTTGTATATGGAAGACCCATTGTGAAGGTGGAGCTGTGTTTTCTTCTCCCTGCCTAAGTTTTTTTCCATATCATCTTTATGTTGCCACATTAGGAGGATTGCTGTTGGCTATAAACCCTGTATGTACCTTTGCCTACTTGTCACAATCTCAAATTCATTTTAAGCCAAAATGCATTTCTGAAATTAACAGCACTTTCCTGATTAAGAAAATGAGACAATCGTTTTCTAACGTAAGGTCTTTTTCACTTAATGTCATGTTATTACACACTATAATTACACACCATATCAGTTTAATAATTCCTGTATTTCAGAATACAGAAAAAAATACTAATAAAAACAATAGTCACTTGGAACAGATATTTGCAGTTCCTCAGCTCATACAACCATGACCACCAGTCCTTACCATCATCACCTCCCACTCCCTACCCCTTTCCTCAGTAGTACCCAGTCCAGTGCTAGAACAAAACTAAGCAGGGGGCCTGCAGTTAGAAAACTCATGTTTTCTTATTCCAGGTGAGTGTTTCTAACAGTTAAGAAGTGCTAACTTTGTTAGGGGCTTTTTGGGATTATCGTAGTTTGTAGATTGCAGCATTTCCTGTAGCATTTGTGACACATGATGTGCACAATTAATATGACTTTCACAATATCCTCTCCTTCATGTGCTGTCTTCACTTCTGAGGAGATTCTTCAGCTGATAAAACTGAAAATGAAGCTGTCTCTCTTAAAATTGCATATTAACTTGGAAAGTGGGTGTTTTGTTCATTTGTTTGGCTTTTTTGTGGGGAGAGGAGAAGGGTGGAATAAAGACATGAGTATCTCAGGGAACACTCTAAACATTTTGTTGGAGTAACACATGAAGAGTTTCTGTTTTGCATGCTGGATCGGTGAAACATGAGGGCTTTTGTTTGTTTATTTGTTTTTGGGGGGGAGGTTCCCAAGGGCTGGGTGAAGCTGTGGTGAAGGACTGTGTAGCTTCCTGGGAGTTAAACATGGGATATTCCATGCTGTCATTCACAGGCTACAGGAAACAAGACTTGGAAAAGCTCCCTGGGAAAACCCCTCTTCTCCTCACCTCACAGCAATGAAAAGTATGTTTATGTTGGATGTGTGGATGGAAACTTATATTGTTTGACTCATTCTGGAGAAAAGGTAAAAGTCACCACTTGGTGTTTTTTCTTACGCTCACCACAAAACTCTGGATAAGATACTTCATTAATACTGTTTTCTGAGACTCAGTGATGAAAATATTTTCCTATTTGCACCATTCTGTGAATCAAACACAGCTGTAGGTATTTATTTTTGTAGAGAGATTTTTTTTTAGCTGTTTTTTTGCAGAAAGCCTCAAGAGATTGCCCATGCCCAAAGTAAATGTTCAAGACTAGTGCCAACAGATAAAAATTTGTTTTTTTTCAGATTTCTCAAAAATGTTTGAAAGCATCTCTAAAATGGTGGCTCTTTATAGCTTTTGCTAGAATACTTCTCCATTTATGAAATATGCCATGGCAGAGATGTGCCAAATCATAATTCTGGCAAAACATGTGCCAGCCATCACCTTGAATTAAATGACCCTTTTTCATTAGTTCCTCACAGATGAATGAGCTTTGTGTTTGTAGTTACAACAACTGGAACTGGTTTCTGTTTGCCTGAGCTGCACTGCACAGGGTAATGCCAAAGCCTTTTCTGAATTCAAAATGCCCTGTCCCTGGCCTGCCCTCGGGCTGCGAGACGGCGCCTGCACAGGAGGGGCGGCCTGAGAGGAAGGTGTCCTGCTCGAGAGCAGCCTCTGCCTTGGCTGACAGCCTAATGGCCCAAAGGCCACTGCCACCTCTGCTCTGTTAGCCCCAGAATATTTCTTTTTCCAAGGAGAGCCACACAAGAAGGTGCTAACTCTTGCACAACAATTTTATGAGTCTTCTTATGCTAATTCTTTACTGGATGCATAAAGCTTAATTTGTAATGTCACAGATATTCCTAGTGAAATCCAGGATGCTCTTGAAACAGGGTGCTGTCCGGTCAACCACTTGTCTGTTAAAAAATTACAGTTGCTGTTAGACCAATGATGTCTGCACTAATGGATGGTTATGTTTGGTCTGTAGGTTTGGCAGTTTTCCACCAATGGACCAGTGTTTTCATCTCCATGCATCTCAAGTTTAACTAAGCAAGAAGTATTTTTTGGCTCTCATGACTGCTTTATCTACTCCTGCAATATGGAGGGTAATTTACTGTGGAAATTTGAAGCCACTTCAAGTGTATACGGAACACCATTTGTTTTCCAAAGTGATGACTTAACGAACAAAATTCTTTTGGCAGCAGTATCTACAGATGGCAAAGTGTGGATCCTGAATGCCAAGAGTGGAACAGTAGAAGGAGCAGATAAGCTCCCAGGAGAGATTTTCTCTTCCCCTGTAGTATGGGGAACAAAGCTTGTTGTTGGCTGTAGAAATGATTATGTTTATTGCCTAGATTTGTATACAACAGGAAAAAAGAACAGCTAAAATGTTAGGCTGCTTCTGTTTTATTGTTTACATTTGTAAATTAAGAACTCAGAGGTTCTGTTTACCTCTCTGCCTCTCTGTCAGTGATGGAGGCTCTTTGCTCTTCTCGGATAGCATTTGTACCAAGTAGGTATAAAAAAAATGTCCAGGATTTTTTCCAGTAGGAAAAGTGATGTTTACTGACTTGCTGTGCTGACTGAAGGAATACATACAAATTCCCTGCTGCTCGGCAGCGCCCCCCGCCCCCCCTCACGTGTAAGTTCGGCTTCACGCAAGTCCCGGTGTTTCCGATGCCTTGGAGTTTAAGGTTTTGCCTTGAACTGTGTAGCAGGGAAACAGAAGCCAGTCCAGCTGACTTCCAACACTTGGAGAATGGTGAGAGGCTGTAGGAAGGTGCCACGCTCCGCACTTTGGAAGAGAGACATTTACTCGGTTCCACGACGCCAGCCTCGCCTGCACCCTGAGGTGCCTCTGCTCCAGCGCCCGGCTCTGCGCCGCCCTCCCGCTCGGTGGGTGCCTGCTCCAAGCGTGGATTGCTGCTCTGTAGCAAGGTGACCAAGTCCATTGTTGAATCCAACTTTTAAGTTGACTTCTGAGACCATAGCCTGTGCCTGCACATGTTTCGGGGTGATGGTTATCGTTTGTGTACAGTTTGCATAAACAAAGAGATTCATCTTTTGGCTCTCTTGGCACCCATCCACCCAAGCAGACACCTGCAGTGAGCTGAAGACAGTAGGAGCTACTTATGGTATTCTCAGGTGGAGGGATACTTACATGGGAATACCTACTAGACTTCAAAGACAGTTACAGAGCGAGGCCAAGGTGAAGTGTATAGTGCTCAAATCAAACCTCATTCAAGTCATTTGTGAAGAAATTCATATTCTACAAGGTCTTCATGGAGAACTTCACTAAGTGTTCTGCAAGCTGCTTGTCGTCTTTAACATCTTAGTAAGAATGATGGTAATGCTTGTTAATGATAAAGCAAGAATACCCTTAACTCTAAGCATCATCCTCATCTCAAAAGTCTTTAAAAATCTGGTAGAAACTATTTTATCACCCCTTTGATGGGCCATCTGCTTTGAATTTTAAAATCTTGAATAAATAGTAAATGGGCTGTGTTGATTCATCATGTCTTGTTATGCACTTTTACTGTTAGTGGAAAGGCACTGGCAAGATGTTTTGTAGAAATAAAGTTCTATTTATAAAGTTAAACTGAACTGTACTGCTAACAAATGGAGACACTGAACACATACATCATTAATTTGATAATTTTTGACTGGGTTATAGTTTAATAAGAATTAAAATGACATTAGTATAATAAACAATTGCACTTTAAAACGTTTTAAAAATTAAAAAAGTACACAACAAATACCCCACAATTTTACATCTTATGTTTTTTATACATTACTATATGAACATAGAGGTTAATCATATATAACCTTGTCAGAAGAAATGGTATTTTGTGTGTATAAGTTACAAAAAGTTGAGACAATATACTACATAGTGGTTTGTTCAGTTCTTAAAACATTTTTGCTATTTCAAAGTCAGTAGTAATGATTTTTTACAGATTTCCACCACTTGTATCAGACATGGTTGCAAAGCTAAAGCAAAGTAACACTTCATTGGTATTTAGTGCAAATTTGCGTTAATTGAACATGAAATGTCACTGCTGAACATGTACACCCTAGAAATGCTTCCACCACGCACTGTGCGTAATACAGTTTCCATCGTCACACTAGATACCCTGACGCTTGAAGAAACTCTGCTTTGAAGCTTTAGATTAAGACCATTCTTCATGAAAGCTCTATTCTATGTGATATAAGTAAGTGTATTGTATCAGAAAATTGTTTCATAATGTCATGCACAATAGCACCTAATTATGCTATGCTGTTCAGAATACCAGTGCCTCTCTTTAGTTTCCTTAATCCTGACTCATTTCACCTTCTCCATATTTCTGCCTGGCTCTTTTCCCCCACCGCCACCCAAATAATGCTGGAGATGGATTTCAGGCAGGTTAGGTCTTGTAATTACAAGTCCATAGTGCAGGCTTGTAAACTCAGATAAAGTATAAATTTAACTTAAGAAGCACTAAGTCTTTGTGCTAGCAGAACAAAAAGGATGATGGGTCCAACTCCTCCTTCAGGTACATTTGCAGAGATTTTACTTTGAAGGTGTTAAGCACTTCTTTTTTCAAGTATCTGAGAGCAGCATTGCCCCTACTGTATAAAAACTTTAAAACATGTATTTACATTAAGGGGAAAAGTAGATATTTTAGAGAATCTGATTTTAAATACAAAACTTCTCTCAAAAATGACCACTTTAAGAGAGCCAAGAATAAATGAGCTTGTTAGTGCCCCGTGCCCTGTGTGGCTGTGCTGGTGTAAGCGGGACCTTTCCCACGCGGTAGCAAAGAGCCAGCCCTACTTCAGCTTTTGCTCACAGGCCCTTTTTGCATTCTGGGAATGGGAGGATATTGCACATTCAATTCGGTTTTCTCCATAATTTAAAGGGGTTTTCCTCATGCTCCATGCAGCAATATTTGGCTAAAACGTTTCCATAAAACCCATGTGGTAACAGTTCATAATGATACGATTTCTTCTCCTTAAATTATCTCCCTTTGTAGTGTTGTAGACTTTGAGTCCTCCAAGCTGTGTGGTTACAGGAGGGACATTCAAATTCATTAAAGACATCCCTGTAAAATTCAAACTTGGGTGTGTTAAGGATTTAGTTGCTAGGGAAGCTTTTTAAAGCATAGCTATCTCTGGCTGTTAAAGATAGTAAAACTGTCATTGCATGACGGACTTTATCCTTTCTGTAAGGGGGAGGGAGTGAACACTCCTATTTCAGTCACAGGGGTATTGAAGCGTTCAGCTGAGCTGGGGTCAGTAACTGCCTTCGGGAGGGTTCAGCTCTGCTGGTCCCGAAGCAGCAGCGACCACGAGTCGAAGCTGCCGAGGCTCCCGCACAGCTCAGGAGCCAGCGCTGCAGTCCTGTCCTGGGGGAGGGCCCTGAGACTGATCCTGCGAGGACACGAGCACGGAAATAGTCCTGCTCATTTCAGTCCAGACAATTGCTTTAACGTTCTCATCTGTAATTACTGGCTCTACACACCTTAATAGGGCTGAGCAACTCATGCACTCAGAGGACTAGGAGAAACTGTCTGCCCCGGCTTCTTTCTGGAAACTTTTGGAGGTTTGTTTAAATAGTAATTTTTGTTAGGTAGAGAGAATTATTTTCTTCCTAAAAATGAGGGAGTACAGCCCTACTGTATTAAACCTAGGACAAAATAAATCAGGTAATTTCTTGGATTTGGATGCTACCATTTTCTTTCTTAGCATTTGCAAGTGGAAAGAGGTCTCCTGAAGTTCTTCATTAAGGAAGAAGCTCTCAACTAGCAAGTAGAACTAACAGTTGATACAGCTTAACAATTAAGAAAATAAATTAGGAATAAAAGAAGGGAGCATGCATCTTGCATTACTTGTCAACAACAGAGTTTTGAAAAGCTTTTCCAAGATCTCCACTTTATGGGTAGAGACTGAAAGTTCCAGAGCCAAATACTCACAGAATTTAAGGAGCTTCTGAGCAGAAGTTCTGGCCCTTACTATTAGAATGGCTAAAATTTACACCTAATATCTGAGCAGTCTTAAATTTTTTAGAGTTTGGCTCTAAAATAATTTGCCTTGACCTCCTTTAGCTACTTGTCAAAGAAATGGAATATATGGTTTGACTAGACTTTACAGTGAGCTAGAGCAAAATGGTCATCAGGTTTCAGTCCTTCACTACATGCAGGTCGGTGTTGCCATGTGCAAGAAGCTGAATAAACGAAACGAGACCCGTCACCAGCCGCCTGGAGCCGCGGCGGCCGAGTTTACTTGATGATCTGCGGACAGTCACTCCAGGCTTTCGCTTTCCTCTTGGCCAGCGCCAGCCAGGCTGGCTCCGTTGACACCGGGTTGGCTTCGGGCGTCGAGAATCTCTTGGCCACCTCCTTTGCCAGCGGGGTCGAGGGAACAGAATCTGAAATCTCCACTGGTTTTTCATGCAGGAGGGGGAGAAAACAAACATTAGCTGCACACTGTGCTGTGCTGCAGACTTCTAGAGAAAGCGGTATTTTCCTGTGAAGCGCTAATGCTTCATACTAATTTCCAACCCTTTTAAGTTAAATCTCGTCTTTGATTCTGTTCTCAAAAAAAAAAAAATGCAGTTAGCTGTCTTGTTATAGGAATGTGATGAATAAAAATATCTGGCTTCTCCGAAACTTTATGAGCAGAACTGGAGATAGATACTGTAGGAGTCAGAGAGGAAGATTATTTCATTCTGAGGCAGTGGAGGCCATTGAAGGCAACTTGAGGCCTAGAGAATTTACTCTAAAATATTTAATTGCAAAAATACATGGTCCAGTTTCTTTTATGCATCAAAGAACTTTTAAGTGTTCAGATTCAGACAAACTATTTTTAGTTGCATTTTGCAGACTTTGAATGCTTTATAAAGTTTTAATCTTTCATGGATCATGGAAATCATTTTTTTTCTTTTTAGTACAACTTTAATGACTTATTTTTAGCTGCAAGGAGCAAATGAAGAACAACAGCAACTGTTGCTGTGAACAACCACTTGCTGTTGAAAAAGGCTCTACCTTCTTACTTGTTCCTGTTGTACGAGGCTGGGCTGCAAGTCTGAAAGGCACCAACTTTTCTCCTGGGCCTGGGGTCTTGTTTGAGCTTTTTTTGTCCTTAGAGTAGGGCTTAACAAACCTGCTTATGTTCATCAAGCCCTAGCCCTAACTGTAGGAGACTAAATCAACGTTTCCATCCACAAGAAACATACCCTTGTGTGTGTTGTATTTGTGCAGTTTTCAAATAAAACACAAGTACCGAGGGGCAGCTACGCTGTAGACACGGCTGCAGAAACGAGCAACGCCCGGCACGAGCCGAGCGGCTGCGCGCGGGCTGGAGGGGCCCGCACCGCTCTGTAGCGGCGTTTCAGCCTTTCCTCCGGGGGAGCCGCGAGGTGAGGGACTTGCCTCATCCCTTGCACTGCTTACGCTCCCTAACTCTCCGCTTGCAGCGGTACCTCCAGATTCAGCTGATGCCTGTTTTTGTTGTCATGGAAGCCCAAAGGGTTCATGTGTAGCTTGCAAAATATTTCTTCGCTGTCTGTACTCTACAAATACGTCTGTTTTACTCTTCTGGGAGAAATGTGCAAGGGGTAGTGCGTGACACAAGAAAGGACCCGCTCGCTTCCCTCAAACCGCACGGTGCTACTACTAAACGCGCAGTCGACTCCCCGCCGTACCTGTCACCGAAGTCGGAAGAGTGTTGGACTTCTTGAGCTGCTCCCTCCTCTCGAGCCTCGACACGGCCGTCTCCAGTTTCTTCTCCCCTTCTTGAGGGGCAGGTTTCTGCATGGTGGTCACTTTGCTGCTGCTGCTGCTTTTAGCGTCCGACTGACTACTCTGAGCAGCCTGGAGCAGAGAAGGAAAACTGTTAGGCAAGAAAGTCCGTGCGAGGATGCAAGAGAGAGACATCACTGCCTGCCCCTTCCTTAGCCCTCCTTTAGGCAAGGAATCAAAACACTGGCACTTCTAGAACTAATTGTTACTAAAGTTAGTGACAGAAAACTCAGCGAAACCAAATTTATCAAGCTGTCGCTTCAGTTAAAATACCGAATATTTTCAACCAGTGCTACCTGCTAAATAGAGCACTGAAGAACAGCATGTATGGTTGGGCACCTCACACGGTGTGACACCGTTACACATGTCCCTCATCATGCCTGTGCCTGTCAGAACAGACATTACAGGATCAGTTACCCACACAATTTCCTTTTTCACCATCCTTGGTATCTATACACAGCAGCACTGCTTATACAGCCTTATACAGCAAAGAGAAGTGTTTTACTTAGTTTAGTAATAGAAAAACACAAATAGTAAATATTTATAAAACACGAAAGGAGAAATGCTGCATTCAGTGCCTATTTCAAGCATTTTGAGTAGTACATGTGACATTACTTCATCTACTGATCTTATTAATCTAAGTTCTAATAAAATGCAGTAATATTCACCTATAACTAAATATTCCATCAATAAGCCCCAGGTGCTCAAGTTCAGCACCTTGGTTACCTGAGCTCTGAAGACCCATGTGGCAGGTGACCCTCATGCTGCTGCCCTGGCCCATAGCTACCCCGACAGCCCAGGACTTGTAACGGGTACATTTATCAAGATTGCTCACGTGCTCCTTGGCCAGCTTCTCTGCCTGCTTGGCCTCCCTGGCCTGCCTCCTCTCTTCCCTCGTAGCTTGCTGCTCACGAAACCCCTTCTGTTTCTGAAGTGCTAAAGTAATCCAAAGCGGCTGTGAAGTTTCCACTTTTTCCATCAGCTTAGAGCCATCTAAAGAGTGTCTGCTCTGGAGCACGGGCTTTTCTGCAAGAAAAGTGACAAGAATGGGTTGAGTCGCACACATCTCTTGTCCCCAGCAGAGCAGTGTGACTCCTCTCCATGTGAAAGCTCTGCATTGCACTCATAGATTACCAAGTCATTCACAAACTTTTGCAAAGGGCAAGCCAGACGCTGAAAACTTCCAGCATTTTTTTCAGAAAAGTAAGACTTAATTCAACATTCTCATATGGCTGTCCAAATTTATCTTCTTTTCTGAAAAAAAGAACAATCAACCCCAAGGCTACTGCAGACACAGATTTACAGACTAGCTCATTACACGCAGCCCCTCTCCACGAGGCCCTCGAGTGCAGGCCATGCACGTGAGCTGATTATTACACCTGTGCCGAGAGGCCGACGCCACCAGACAGGCTGGCGGCGCTGCCTCCACGGCGTCTCCACGCATCCCCCTTGAGAAGCAGAGGTGAATGGAAAAACTGCAGCTATGCCTGTGTTCAAAGAGATGGCAAAAATAGGCAGCAGTTGCACTGAAATTCAATTTAAAAAAAATGTCTTAAAGGCCTGTAAAATTCAGGAATGGAAAAAATGGGATTCCCCAGCTAAATGCTGAAACCTTTCGTTAGTGCCCTTGCACTTACCGGAGTGCTTTGTTCCTCGGGAAGAGAACACACTCGCAGGAGCCAGGGGCTTTCAGCCTTGCTCTGAAGTGCCAATACGGCCCTTGGATTGTTTTTGCGAGTGAAATGTGGTTGCCTGTGGCCAGCTATACTGGCTAGAGCATTTGCCTTGAGAGGCACTCACGGTAAGAAGGCTGAGATCTCAACAGCCTTAATGCTGGCTACATCACCCTAAAAATAGCTCTGCTGTAATGTGATTTATAGAAGGGAGCCCCTCTCCTCGGAGGCCCCTGTAACACCTGCAACACAACGTGCTCTACCCCATCGCCTGACCCACTGAGTAACCTGTCAAGGAAAACTCCTTGAAATTAACTTTCTTCAGGAGGCCACCCGGGCTGAGGTTCCGTGCATGTGAATTAGGCTGCAGGGAGGGCACATCCTACTCATGCACACAACCCCAGCAAAGTGCTGGCCCTCAACAAACAACACACTGAGCAACTACGATAGTTTAAGACCAAATTTCTGCCTCTGCACATCCGTATCCCATTTTGGAGACACAGACAATAGTTAAAGGGCGTTTCCAAAGTACCCACCTTTTTTCAGTGGCTCAGGCTTTTTGTCATTTCTTTCTCTCCACGGGATACTTAAAGATGGGAAAAAGGATTTCTTTTCTCTGGCCTCTTCCTCTTCGCTCCTGCAGTCGCTCGGGGCTGCGGGGGGCACTGTGCTGCCTTTCTCTTCCCTCTTCCAGCCGCCATCCGACTCAGCTTTCACCAACCTCGGCCCCGGAGCGTCGGCCACGTTGGATCTGTTCAGTTTAGAGAGAGGGGACGGCGGCGGCGTCTGGCTGCTGGGCTTGGGGGCCAGCGCCGGTTTCTGCGTGACCAGCGCCCTGCACGCGGGTTTCTCGTGGGCAGGCAGAGCCGCAGGGGCCGGGGGAGGCCCCGCTGGCGGCGCCATCTCCATGGCGGGAGCTGGAGAGTCTCTCGAGTCCTTTCCGTCAGCGGGAGCGCTGGCTCTGCCCGCGCCCGGCGACGTGCCCTCCTGTGCAGCAAACACAGCGGAGTCCTTGTCACCTTCCGCATTAACGAGCGGGTCGGGCACTCCGTCAAAGCTGTCCCCGGCGCTGTACCTTTTCTTTTTCCTTTGCTCTACCTGCTGATCATAATGGAAACGCAAAGAGTAGTTTGTCCTCCGTAACTTAATTCCAAAAGGAGAAGTGTTTTCTTCTCCATTTGGTGCTGATTTCTCTGCTTTCCTTGTGTTGTTATTCTGCTGGTTTTCTGGAGCACCTGGCAATTCTGACTGGGACAGTTCTTTGCCTGGAGAATGAGGAAAACTTGGAACAAGAAAAGATGGAAGATCTTTTGCAAATTTACAGCCCTCTGTGTTGTCTGTCACTTCACTAGGGGCTTCCGATTTCTCCTTCACCATTTCAGCCAGGTTGTCCTTCGGAGCCCCCTCCCCACTGGGAGCAGCGGACGAGCCCGTATTTCTCCCCGCGGTCACCACCTCTTTGCCTTTTGCCACACTTGCAGTCTCAGCATCCAAATTGGTTTTTGAAGATTCTGAAAACTTCTGCCACGCTGGTGTTATCGAGAACTTTGCATTTGCAGACAGGGTTTTTCTCAGGTTACCATGGGGAGCACCTCGGCCCCGGGGGGTCCAGTCATCGCTGTGCCTGCACGCACTGACTCGGTCCTTCTCGCTGTACTTGCTGCTTTCTGCACTCTTGAGGATTCGCGAGCGGATGGAGGCCCACTCGGCCAATATGGCCTGGTTGTTCAGTGCCTCCTGCGCGTACCTCATCTTGGCACTGCTCCCTCTGGGATCCGGCGTCCTTTTCGGGGCCTTCTCTGGCGAGGGAACATCCACATTTTTTCGTTCTTCTGCCAACCCGAGCAGCGACTTACAGGCCGTGTCCTTTATCTGGTTCACGCTGACGGCGGTGCCGCAGAGCTGCGCGCCCGTGACCAGGATGGCCGTGTGGGGGACGCCCGTGGACGAGGGCAGCGCGGGGGAGCCCTTGCTGGAGGTGTGTGCCCTGCGCTCCCGGCTGGAGGGGGACGAGGGCCCCGCGCCCTTGACGGGCATGACGGGGCTCAGATTCACCTTCTGGAACAGGATCTGCTTCTCTCCGGAAGACACCTGAAACGTGAAGGGTCTGGATGCAGTCTGCCTTTCATCCACCTCCTGCCACCTCAGTTCCTCCCCTAGTCGCTTCTGCTCCTGAGCCTCAGCTTCTCTCTTCAGTTTCTGGGCTAGCATTTCTTCCGCTGTTTTACTCTCTTTCTCTGGCTGTTTGATGTTTTGCGGTCTTGAGTCTTCTTGGAGCTTCTCCTCTACTGAGTGCTGATCTGCCCCTCCAGAAGACAAAAGATCCTTGTCCTGTTGCTCTTCAAAGGATTTCTCCTGTTCTTGCTGCTCTTCCTGAAGACTTTGTCCTTCTGTGTCTATCTTCTGCTCTTGCACCTTGCTCCGCTCTTGTTCCTTTTGCTCCTCTTGCTTCTCCAGTCTGTCTTGCTGCACACTGTCTTCGCTCTCCATGTGCATTTGTTTGGTGAGTTTGTGCTTTCTCTGCTCTTCCCGTTTCTGTTGCTTCTCCGGTACTTGCTGGGGTTGCTCCTCCTCTGTCTTTTCTCCTTCCTCCTCCTTAAAATGCTGCCTTTGGTCCCCCAGTTTCTTTTGTGGTTTGAGGGTCTCAGGTTCTTTCTCATCCCCCACTGTCACTTCAGCCTCTTGAAGCTCTTTCTCCAGCTCTTGTCTCTGTTTTTCTTGCCTGCTCTGTTCCTCCAGGTCTTTTTGTTCCTCCAGATGTTTTTGCTGTTCTTCTTGACACTGTTTCTCAATCTCATGTTGCCTTAACTCTTCCAGCTGTAGCCTCTGCTGCTCCTCCAGCTCCCTGCACCTCTGCAGCTCCTGTTCCCGCTGCTTCTGTTCCTCAAGTTCTCGCCTCTGTTGCTCCTGCAGTTCCTGGCGCTTTTCCTCCTCCAGCTTCCACCTCTGTTGCTCCTCCAGCTCCCTGTGCCTTTGCTGCTCCAGCTCTTGCCTCTTTTCCACCTCCAGCAGTCTTCCCTCCTCTTCCTGGCATGGCTGCTCCTCTGTTTGCAATGATGTCTCTCCTTCCAGGAGCTGCTGCTGGCTCTCCTCTTTGCAAGGCTCTTCCTGCATCTGCTCTTTCTCCAGCTCTTTCTGCATCTGCTCAAGTTCTTGGCACCTTTGCTCTTCCATTTCTCTTTGTTCCTCCGTTTCTACAATCTGCCTTATCCTTTCGGCCTCAAAGATCCCCCAGTGATCTTCAATTCTCTTCTTTTCTGCCAGCTGAAGCTCCCTCTGTTCATCTTTGTTCTGGATGAGCCTGTCTGCTGTGATGTAAGCTGGGTATCTTTCTGCATATAGCTCAGTTTCTAGATCCTCTGGCTCAAATTCTGTTACCGTTAAACTTTGTGATCCCTACAGTGAGGAGAAAAAGTCTGCTGTTACTTCATATTTTACTACTTTTTCCTTTTTACAATGATACAGTTTCAGAGGCATCAAACTCCAGTTTATGGATTACATCATGTTACATTATAAACACCTGCCCCATGACACAAAGCTACTGGAATGATGCCCTTTAAAAAAATAAAACTATCCCAAGAGTGATAAAAAGATAACGCTAAGTAATGAAACATCACTTGGTATCCATGAATTAGGGCAGGCAGAGACCTGCCATTGCAAATATACAGAAGCCCAATGAACAGACCCCAAGTTTCTGTCTAGTGAATTAGAATTCCATTCTTTAAGCTTGAAATATTTTGCAGTGACCAGTCGCTCACTACCTTTGTTAATCTCCTGTGTTTTCTTGACATCCGCTGCTTTTTTGGCTTTACTGACAACTTGTGTTTAGCTGCACTGTTGTCCAGACGAGCAACAGCCTGGGGAACCGCATCCAAATTGATTGTTTCAATTGTGCCAGAACAGGAAAACTGTCGTTTTGGCCGAGACGATTTGATTGGAGTGACCTGTTTGGATCACAAACACAGAGAAGTTCTTATCAAGCTATTTATTTCATTTAAAAATAAATAACCCTTTTAAATAACAAATAAATAAAACCTTTGCAGTTTTGAATTCAAAAGTGGTTATTAGCAGGAAAGATTTCAAATCCCATTTCCAAATCCCACTGCAGAAATTATAAACTTTAATCATTGAAGTTATGGCTATAATAGTTTCCTGTTTCCAGTACCACATACACATTTTCATACTTTTCAGTTAAAAATTACTTGGATCATTCTAACCATCTTTTTTTTTTTTTTTTTGCAGTTTAATTCCACTCTGAAGTTGTTGGGAATAGGAAGGGCAGAGACAGAATTGCCAGCAATGTCTCTAAGACATTTCAAAGTTTGCTTAATGTAGAAAAATACCCACATCTAAACTAAGGCTAGATGCTTGAGGGGAGGCTCAGTGAGGACACACGTAGGAATTTCACCAGAGGCTACAGGGCAGAGCTGGGGAGCTGCAAGGCCCGTCTGCGAGACGACTCGGGCCGTCCGGTGCCCTCTCCACAGCACGTGGCACTATCCAAGCACCAAGGAAGAGCAGAACAGTAAAAGAAAACTGACTTTGGTGCTCTCTCGCACTGCACAAAAATTTGAGTTCAGAAACTGCAAATCCTGTGTGAATAAATACAGTGGAAGTGGAGACTGAGCTCTGTGAGGAAACGTCTGCTCAGCCACTGAGCTGCAGCGAGTGCCCGACTCATCGTTACACTGATGTTTGGCACAAGCCAAGTGGGAAAGGAAGATATAAAAACAGAACAGAGAAAACATCTTTTGTAAGTGCAGAAAATCACATATATTGTTTTCAAGACAGTTCTGTCATCTTCGGAGGTTAAATACATGCAAATTAGGGAACCAATCACTTAAAAAGCTGATGGAATATTTTGCATACACTTACTGAATTACATGTTGGCAAACAAAGTATTAGAAGTACTTATGAAAAT
>NW_010577154.1:70880-91521 GCF_000705375.1 Tinamus guttatus | reverse complement strand
GCTGGCGGGCGGGGGCTGCGAGGGCTCGGCTGGAGGGAAAGGAGGGTCCGGGGGGCGCCGCCACCGGGACGTGGGCGCTGGTCACCCGCAGGGCTCAGCTCGAGGCTCTCCTGGCGCTTCCAGATTTTTCCCTAATTTCCCTCCCCGGTAAATGAACGCCAGGCGTCGTGCTCGCTGCTTGCCCTCCTCCGTAGCGCTGCGGGGCTGTCCAATTTACTGGTTTCTTATAGGAAATATAAACTAGCGCCTCGAAGCTGAACGGGCCCCCCTGCTGTTGCTAGGCTGGCCAGGAGCTCAAAACAACGGTTGATTAAACCAAGTCATTTCAATGTATTCCTTTCCTTTTAGCAATAGATTTTTTTTCATTCATAAAACCCTGAAAAGTTACTTTTCTTTGGAATTGTGTCATGCTTGGGTAATACACTATTGGCTGTCTCTTACCAGAGCGCTGCCATACACTATTGGCTGTCTCTTACCAGAGTGTGCTGCTTTTTGCCTTTTCAGTAGCAGTAAGTTTTTTGGTTGGACACATTCATTTATCTAAACCGGTACTAGAAACATCTCAAAACATCCACCGATATCAAATATTTCCAAGCTAAGTACTGTGGTGCAAAGTATATACGTAAAATAAACTTTGGACTTGAAGGGCTTTATTGTTGAGGAACTCCCGCAACATCTGCATGCGGTCTCGCACGAGACCGGTAAAAGTGAATCCCACGTGATAGGTCTCAAACTTTTGGAACTGGAAATAACACTTCTGTGTTATGCAAATTTGAATTGATATTTGAGAAACTGTGACACCGGTCATATTTTCTCTTATATAATGCAGTACGTATCTTGAGGGGAAGAAAAAGGCCTTTTCCTATTGTTATGTCTACTATTTTGACATGTTTTCCAACTAGTTCACTGGAAGTACTGTAGTTTTCTAGAGAAATATTTTCTTCCTCTATTGAATTGTTAGGGGTGACCTAATTCAAGTCAGGGCTGTAAGCAGAATTTCATTGGAAATGAACAAGCTTCCTTTTTTAATAGTCTCAAGTTCATATTTATGTTGTGTAGGATGTGAGCATTTTTTTTTTTTTTTTTTTTTTTTTAACCAATACCAAGGATTCCTTGGTATTAAAAGGAACAAGAAAGGTTGAATATACTATAATGTTGAAAGATGTTCATTCAGAGCATATAATAAAGAAATATTCATATCAATATATTAACACCTATGAAAAATATACTTAATTCAAGCATGTGAAGGTAATTAATCATATTTGTTCTTAATAAATGTATTTTTATGTTCTTCCTGTTCTATAAAGTTTTGTTTTTACACATGGGAATTGAGATGTCCAAGTCACAATATGCAAAATATTTAATAGATTTCAGCTCTCTCTGTTGAAGCTTGCCAGGCATAAACAGAGTTCAAGAGCGAGCATGTAAAATCAGTCCTTGGTGTTAAAGAGCAGTGTTGATTTACCGTTGATAAGGTGATCAAATATGCAAAAAACAAAGTTATCAGTAGTGTTTCCATTGTGCCAGGTGTGTTCAACCTACACCCTGTGGAGGATATGGAGAGTTATGCTAGAGATATTTGGACAGCGTTGCTGCTTTTGTTGCTCAGGAGGATTCAGCAAGGAGCATGAAGGTCAAGTGAATGTTTGTGGGACAGCAGTGACCTTCCTCTGGCTGTCATCTCGTGGGACACCTTGGTTCTTCTCTTGCAGTACTTGTTCACATCCGTGTTCCGATGTGTCAAAAGTGCCCAAAGGACAATTGTGAAACATGAGGACAGCAAGGCAAATGTCAAAATAATTAATCCAGTCCAAAGTGCTGTATGAAACCGAGCTGACCACAAGAACTAGCTTTATTAATTGCCCTGGAGACCAGAACTAGTAGTAGTGGTAGTTACCTGGTAGTCATGTAGTTGCACGCGGTGAAGGGTAAGTGGGCAGCTTTGTTATTTTTATCACTTGAGCCCGTGCTGTCTGGTCTGCTTCATCGCGGATGCAGTCAGGTGGGTAAATCGGTCAGAGAGGCTTCAACTTTGCTGAGCTCTGCAGGGAGCGTGTGGTGCTGGAGACGTTGCTCTCCAAGCACACTTGGGCTGCTCTAAAGGAAGCTTTTGAGCACGCCGCTCTGGATTTTTGCCACCTTTGTCAGGTAAATCGCCTCTATGTCATGGCTGACAATATCAGATGAGAAGAGT
Organism: Tinamus guttatus; assembly: GCF_000705375.1. The sequence goes on along the minus strand of NW_010577154.1, from coordinate 89,327 downwards.
GTGTGCTGATGGGATGAGCTCGTTCATCACTGCTGCTGGAGTGGTTTGCTCTGTGTCTTGGTGTGAATGCAGCCTGTGCAGGCTCTAGGATACTGGCCAAATTAATGAGAGGAGCTTGAAGTTGGTCTTTGGCTAGCTTCTCTGAGCATTCAGAGAAATGAGAGCTATATGGTTGGGTGATAGTTGGCTAAAACGTGTTCTTTTGGGGTAGATTTTATTCAGAGTTGGATAGCCTATGTCCTTCCTCCTCCTCCTGTTTGTTTTTTTTGAATTATGTGCTTCCTACTTTGGACAGGAACGTAGTGCTTATCTGTGAGGATCTCCTACAAGCCAGTGAGATGATGAGTCAGGTTTAAGACACGGTCATGGCTTCTTCTGAACTTCTCTCCAACTTCTAGAAAAGTGATGAGTTCACTGATTTTGGAGAATTCGGTGACTTATTTTTTTGGTGGGTAAAAGGAGAATACATCCAGGCCGCTCTCTGGAAATGCATGATCTTTTTAGCCAAGATCTTTTAGCCAGTGATCTTGGAAGGGCTCAGCGTTCGCTTGCTTTTGAGTAACAGGGGATAATTATTTTGAATAGCTTCTCAAATTGTGGCGTGTTGATTGGAAACTTCCCAGAAGCATGTAAAATTAAGTGTCCTGCTCTGTATCAGCCTTCATTTTCTCTCATCAGATCTCCAACTCTATTCCTTTCTCAGGATAGTTCTGTTGCTTGTGTTCTTGAGGCCTTTTTGTAAGGGGTTGGTTTATGTGAGGGAGTGTTTGGATTGTTTTGTTTTTGCTGGTGGTGTTGAGGCTGGAGAACAGATTGAAGATACGACCTTTACATAGCTGGAATTTGTGTTTATATAAGGATGAAACCAAACTGAAATTCAATAACATTGCCAGTGACTTGTGACATCTGCTAATTAATTCATTCTGGTTTTTGTTTGCTTGTTTGTTTTTAATAATCTGCTGTAGCCTGAGATACTAGTTGTGAAAACATGCACAAATGCAGACAGATTTTTATGCCAGGGAGCTCTGTGTGTGTGTATGTAACTGCTGAAAATATTCCATAAGTATATATACAAAGCAGGGTGTAGTCAAGTCAGTGTTATTGTGAAAACTTTACCTTTAATATCAGTAGTATCTAAGTTGGGATGTGATAGTGCTTGGTAAGTAATTGGGAGCCGGTCTGCAAAACCTTATTGTTGGATAGTGTTGTTAGTTAGAAGTGTGAATAGGATTTCTAATGCTGATTAACAAGAACTTTTAAGAGGTGGTAGTCCACTTCCAGAATTTTGGAGGAGTTGATATTTTACATGCTTAGATTTCACCCATTTAGTGTGGAACCGAGCACAATGATATTTAGTTTTTTTTTATTATTTATTTTTTTGATGGAGTTTAACAAAATTCGACCTGAAAAGTTGGTTCCATATAGTATGTGCTGCTTTGGCATTCCTTAAATGACTGCCATTCATTCCTAGCTTGCTCATAATCTCTCTTCTTTTTTAGCTTCCTACTGGGAATCCATTATATGAAACTTATTACAAACAGGTAGGTTTTTAAAAGAATTTTAAAAAAATAAAGTATAACTTCTACTTCCCCAAGATTTCCTCTTTCCTTTCTTCCAACTTCTGTAAATTCTCCCTGCAGGGTGGTAGTCACCCACTTGCATATCTCTGTGACCTATAGGCAAGACACGTTTCACTTCCTATTTGTGCTTTTGTGGCAGACATGCTTCAGCTGAACGTGAATTCCTCTCTTTCAGGTAGATCCAGCATACACAGGGAGAGTTGGAGCAAGCGAAGCTGCGCTTTTTCTTAAAAAATCTGGTCTCTCTGATATTGTCCTTGGAAAAGTAGGTTGAAGGGTTTTTTAATGTTTTGCAGTCATTGTACGTATACTTGCACGAGTCCATCTAGGGGCTTAGTTTTATGTTTGAGTGGAAAGTCACAGATGGTTCCTGAAATTTAATACTTATTCACATAATTATACGATATGAATTTTAAAATCATATTTCATAACTTGAGAACTGCAATGAACGGTTCAAGTCATAAATTATAAATTGCTGTGAGTTTAGTTATTTTAAAACTTCAATAGCTTTTATTTTGTATCTCTGCAGATATGGGATTTGGCTGACCCGGAAGGTAAAGGGTACTTGGATAAACAGGTAAATAAAATGTGCGTGTAGACTTGTTACGTTACCTTCGACAGATTAGTCTTGATTCAGGAAAACTTTATCTGTATTGTGTATCCATTTTACATACAGAATAAGAATATTTGGGGTTTTTTCCCCAAGTAGATATGTCTAGTAATCCAATAAAATTTAGTTAACATTATTCAGTGAGGCTACTGGAGAAGTTTGTTGGTTGTCATTTTCTGTCCCTTGTTTGTTTTTTAAATAATCAGGATCTGTGATTTACATACATCAGTAGTCATTGAGATTTAAACAAATAGGAAGATTTTTGTGTTAGTTTGGTTTTTAAATGATTAAGAATGGTTGTTTATTCTAACAATGCACTGTGTTGTTTGTAGGGTTTCTATGTCGCATTGCGCCTTGTAGCATGTGCACAGAATGGCCATGATGTTAACCTGAGCAATCTGAGCTTGACTGTGCCACCTCCTAAGTTTGTAAGTAGCATATACCTAAATATACGTATTTATTATTTGAGAACTAGGACTTCATTAATGATTACATCATAAATGTCCTGGTTCTGAGACTTTAGGCTGCTTTCAAACATCTCCTTAGGCAGCTGCACTTAAGGCTGCTGTGGTGCTCTTTTTCCTAGCAATGTGTTTCAGCCCCTTCCCAGGCTGGTTTGAGTGTAACTATGCTAAGAACTAATTTCTGTGCAAAGGAAAAGTAATTATTTTGAGGCTGGATCAACAAGAATGTAATAAAGGGCAGGACTGCAGCTTTGCCAACAGAAGCTGCTCCTAGCAGCTTAGCTCATCTCTTGGTTGGGTGGTTAGGTAACCAATACACACTGTACAGTCTGAGTTCTGTAACAGTACAAATTAATATGACTTTTTTTTTAATTTGGGTACATATTATTAAACTTTGTCTTTAATTTTAGCATGACACTAGCAGTCCCTTACTGATGACACCCCCTGCAACAGAGACTCACTGGGCTGTTAGGGTAAGTGTATAAGATAACACATTCCATTCTTTCTTGAAAAGTAAATATTTTCCTTGTCTGTAATTTTCCCATTGAGAGAGTTTTGTACCAACTGTATTTCTCATTTCAAAAGTCCTTCCTTTCCAATAGCAGATTTGCGCACAATAGAGAGTATTGAGCTGTAGTTTTATACTTAAATAAGTGTTAAATAAGCCTCTGGCAACCCCCAGTGTAATGTTTTTTAGATACAATGGATTTTAATCTTCTGCCTGGATTTCTTCCAGAGTCTTAATAGTAGGCACTTTCATGTTTGTATAAAGGAACCCCACTGAGAACAGTGAAGCATTTCACTAAATCCATCTCAAAGTATTAATTTACAGATTGAGTTCATAATACTTTCTAATTAGTATTCAGTGGTATATATCATTGGAATAGAGTAACTTTTGATATATACGTTGTATTATTTGTATTTAGGTAATTTTCTAATGCAAACATTTTCCTGAAAGGTAGAAATTTAATAATAAAAAAGCACTTATAATTACTTTTAGCTTGTGTGTTGCGATATAAGGTGGGGAGGAAAGTGTCTAGAAAGAGTAAAGTTTGGTTTTACTCTACAGAGTTTGTCAGAATTGGTTAAAATTTGGTTACCAGGGTTTTAATCGGAATGCTTTGCCCTTTTGGAACGCTGCAGAAACACAGATATGGCATAGTACCTTCTCTTAGCTGTAATAATTTCAGCCTTGAAACTAAGGTCCTAAATCTAGTTCCGTGTTTTTTACATTTAAATACCACATAATGGTACTTGCAAGAAAGCTTGGAAATTCAGAATGAGTATGTATGAGTACTGACCAGACTTACTTTCTTGCAAGATCTCATTTTCAACACTCACACAGGCACACTTTTTTACTTATTCAGGCTATTTCTTACCAACTAGGTGGAAGAAAAAGCAAAGTTTGATGGTATTTTTGAAAGCCTTTTGCCAGTAAATGGTTTACTTTCAGGAGACAAAGTAAAACCAGTACTGATGAATTCAAAGCTACCTCTTGATATCCTAGGAAGGGTAAGTATGCTGTTTGGATTTGTCTGCTCTCTATTTAAACTGCTCTTAGTTGCAATGTTAAATATTTAAGTGTAGCTTATCAACATAGATCAGGTTTTGGCTGAGATTTTACATGAAGTGCATGCCATAAAGTAAGAACATTAAGTAGGCTCTGAAGTCATCCACTTAGAAATAACAATAATAATGGTAATTTGGGCCCTAGAGTAGATTAGCTTTATTATCTTTCTCTTCATTTTAAGAGCTGGAAATTTTGTTTTCATCTGCTTAAAGGAAAGAAATGCCTCCCTTAAGCCATTGTATCTTAGAGTGCCCTAGCTTTTGCATCCCTCTAAGTCTCTTGTAAGTTCTATTGACTGTACTTGAAAATGATGCAACTAAAGGTGATAGATGCTTCGATTCCCTTTTGCAGAACTTCAAAAGATACTTCTGAATGTTTTTAGTCATCTTAATGAGTCCTCAATTGCCATATGGAGAAATGAGAAACCTGCATCCAGAATCTGTTTAAAACCAGTGTTTCCACAAAATACTTGGTTTATGTTGCGAGAAAACTCTAATCTAGTCTGTCTCATAAGAAAATGTATAACTCGGTCTAACATAACTAATAAGATGATCACAAAAATCTCTTTTGAGTCTTTGGGGATTGTTAGCATACCTAATATGATGATGATCAGTGATATGAAGTGTAACTTATTTTCTAAATCACTGTGTTTTTCATAATTGCTCTAGGTCTGGGATCTCAGTGATATTGACAAAGATGGTCACCTGGACAAAGATGAATTTGCTGTGGTAAGTTCCTTTAAATTCTCAATTCACAGAATATGTGCTAGAGCAAGTGACTCAAAATTGTCTCTCAAGGGCTTTGCAACCTTATCTGCCAGCCTGCTGTTCTAACCTAGATCATTCACATGCAGCTATAAATCAGTCTTTTTCAAAATCATCTACTAAATCTTATCTGTGTCATGAAGTTTAAACACTTTGAAATTTCTTGAAAAACCCCCTCTCCTCTGGCTTACATCTCCAATCTTACCATGTTCGTTTTATGAACATGGGAATGACTGATGTTGGACAATCTTGTTGCTTTTTGTTTGATTCTTTAAGATGTTATAGCTGACCTCTTTGCTTTTGCAGGCAATGCATTTGGTTTATAGAGCTCTGGAGAAAGAGCCAGTTCCTTCCATATTACCCCCTTCTCTCATACCACCTTCCAAAAGAAAGAAGACCCCTGTATTTCCTGGTGCAGTTCCTGTTCTCCCTGCAAGTCCTCCACCAAAAGATAGCCTACGTTCTACCCCCTCTCATGGTAGTGTGAACAGTCTGAATAGCACAGGGAGTTTGTCTCCCAAGCACAGCATCAAACAAGCACAGGTACAGATCTTGTTTGCTGACGGTTGTTTTCAATATACCAGTAAACTGCGGGGGGGAAAAAAAGGCAGATTTTTGTTGTCTTCATCTAAGCGCTTTTAAAAAACGTGTGTTGTTGGGGAATTTGGATGGAGGGGATGGGGATTGTAAGATTTGGAAGAACTAAAGGTTAGAAGGTGAATTTCAGTCCTAAGGACTGTGAGGTAGAAAAGCTTTCTGGGAATTTTTGCTGCTCACAGTCTAAAAATCTTAACCATTAATGGGAAAAGGGGAAGTACCTCTTAACTGATTGATTTACTTGTACAAGATGTTCAGCATCTTCAGCTCTGAAGAGTGTTGTAGGCACTGTGTTGATAAAGATTGTTTATGTTCTTTTGACTGAAATATAAAACGTTGTTTTACAGCCATCTGTGAACTGGGTAGTACCACTGTCTGACAAAGTGCGATACGATGATATTTTCTTAAAAACAGACATGGACATGGATGGCTTTGTGAGTGGCCAAGAAGTGAAGGATATATTTATGCACTCAGGTCTGTCCCAGAACCTCCTAGCACATATATGGTAAGAATTAAGTAGTAGCTGTATTTTTGCAGCCATCCAATATAGGAAATCAGATTATCCAGCCAGGATTTCAAAACTAATAATACAAAACAAGAAGTCTTTTTACTTGTCCTTTTGAAGTGTTATTAGACACGCTGACTATATGGAAAAACTCCTCCTCTTTTAGTGCAGGGAGGAGTAAATTCTCACCTTGCTTTCCTGGGAGAGGAATGTAGGTCAGTCTGAGAACGATGATTGTTTTCTTGCAGTTCCAATGTTATAAATACTTTTCCAGAGAGTAATGCTGCTTTATTCAGCCAAATATGTCTAATAAAATATTGTGCTATTATAGAACTCTAACATGAACTCTTAGGCCAAAACAATATGATGTGTACTTTTATTTCAGACTGTGATAAATATTCAGTCTTTGACTGTTTATAAGTGTCAATCTCTTTCAGACTGTGATAAATATTCAGTCTTAATACACTTTGACTGTTTATAAGTGTAAATCTCTTTTTTACCAGGGCTTTGGCAGACACAAGGCAGATGGGAAAGCTAAGCAAAGATCAGTTTGCACTAGCAATGTATCTCATTCAACAGAAGGTCAGTAAAGGGATTGATCCTCCACAAGTGTTGTCCCCAGATATGATCCCTCCCACAGAGAGGAACCATAAGATACAGGTAAGTCACTGAGTTCAAGTATACTGAGTTTATATACTTTCAAACCTTTGAGTACTAGTTTTCATATTTGTATTTCATAATATGCTAAACCATTGCCACTTTTTTTTTCCCTATCTACTCCTACAAAGTTGTTTTTTCAATATTTCAGAATACACATATTTTTAAAACACCCAACACAGTAGATAGGAATATACTTTTAATACCCTATATTGTTTATAGGCCTGTCTAATCCTTTTCTTGAGCCCTGCTTTGTTCCTTTCCTCATAGTTTGTGTCAATGAATTTCTAAAATCCTCCCAGTGTATACTTCTACTGTGTGAATATACCCATCTTCTCTGTAAATTAAGTCTTTTTTTGTTTATTTTCACTTTCCCTAACCACAAAGCTTTTGAACCTTTACGGAGATTGTTGTTGCTCTTGCGTGGGTCCTCTTAAGCTTTTTCCTATATCCTTTTTCTGTAGACTCTCTCAGGTTACTTGACCCCTGTAGGAACAGAAATTTCAGCACTAACAGAAATGCGTCGTGTGAGTAATTGTAATGTCTTAAAGAATGCAGTTTTGTCTGTATATTCTACTTATATATGTGAAATAGTGAGCTGTGTTATCCTGGCTATTTCAGTAGCACATTTTAACTCACTTCATTGGGTTGCCTTTTTTTTAGTATTGGATAAAGCCAAGCTTCCTGTGGTTGTCAGGATAATCTCAAAGTGACTTTAATGACAATATCTTTGCCTAAAAGGCAAAGGAGGAGAGCCTTTGTGTCTTCCCTATCCTACATCTGAATCACTGTGAAAATGACTTAAACTGCAGCTCTGAAGGAACCAAGCATAACTGCAGAAATTGGCCTTTTTTAATTTGGGGCAGAGCTCAGGATGCCTAAAATGACATTTTGATTTAAATTGAATTCCCTGGAAGTTTTGCTATTGACTTTAACAGGGTTGGGGTTTTTGGTTTTGAATTTTTGTTCTGTTGTTGCCTGAAGTTTACTGTTTGCCTTTGTGCATGTCCTTTATCTGCTGTATGCTCAGCTATTTCATCAGTTAAATGGGAAAAGGGAAAATTCCCACATCGCATGGGGAGAATCCTGCAGCATGTGGGCTGGTTTTGGGGTGATATTTTGATGTCTCCCCTAGAATTATTCAAAAGCATAAAATGTGGGTCATGTCCCACCTTTGTCCTCAGCCTTTTCAAAGGAAGATCTTCTGTTGCCACTGGGCATTTTAATAGACTATTTCATTCTTTAACAGGATAGCTCAAGTTCTGTTGGATCAGGAGAATTCACAGGGGTGAAGGAACTTGATGATATTAGTCAAGAAATTGCACAGCTGCAGAGGTAAATGTTGTGGACTATTAACAAAGAATGTTAAGGGTGGAAGAATCATTTCAGTATGTAATATTGCTGTGCCTGTTTCTTGTGTTTCTTTATAACTTATGGGTACTATGTTGTCTTTAGATTCATAGGCTTTAACTAGCTGAAACTGATGAGAAGTCTCCCCTTGATACTCTGCAATTAGTACCCAATTTTGTAAAGCTGCCCTGGTGCCCACCAGGTCATTTCAGAAGACTGCTTGTGGAACAGATAATATTTGTCAAAATAAAGGATACAGACATCTACTCTACTCGATGGGCTAGCATTTCTGACTGTGTTGTGCTTCCAAAATAATTGCGTGTGTGTATATATATTGTTGTTGTTGTTGATGTGTGGTATTTAACCATTTAATCAAAGTTTACATTTGCTTCCTTACAGAGAAAAATATTCCCTAGAGCAGGATATTAGAGAAAAGGAAGAATCAATCAGGCAGAAGACCAATGAAGTTCAGGTAAAAGTGCTATTTATCATTTTTAGTATATATTTCAATCTAAAATACTTTTGCAGAGGATTAAGTACTCTTTCTTCTAAATGCTCTTTTTCCTGTATTGGATTTTGCCTTAATTTACACAAAGGTGTTGATTTTCCTCTTCTCCATCAGAGATATTTTCTTCTGAGACTGGCAGCTATGAGTAGATAACGATATATGAACAGTTTGTAACTTTTTTTCATTAGTGCTTGACTTAAATTGTGTAATTTGGGAAATCATTGTTCAAAGGATATTGGTTTTGATCATTACCTTGCCTTACAAAAGTTCCCTCTGGCGAGAAAAAAAAAAAAAGGCATTTGTATGCATGAAATAGCCTGTATGACATAGCGAAACTGGAGTTTTCAACCTGTTCCTTGTGGCTTGTAAGGGCAACAGCTAAATCTAATGCAAAGCATGGAATTTTCCTCAGGAACTGCAGAACGATTTAGATAGGGAGACAAGTAACTTGCAGGAGCTGGAGGCTCAGAAACAAGATGCCCAGGACCGTCTGGATGAAATGGACCAGCAGAAAGCCAAGCTGAAAGATATGCTGAGTGACGTGAGGCAGAAGTGCCAGGAAGAAACACAGGTGGTGAGTGTACGTTAATTCTGGAGATTCTCAGAAGTAATACATTTTTTTTCTGAAGAAGATTCTATTTGTTTCATAAACAAGATGGTTTAATTTATTTATTTTTACCTTGAATAGCAATTTCCAGAGGTCCCAGAAGAGATTTTGCTAATCTAAGTACTTTTCATAATGGTCATAGGCTGAAAGGGGGCTGTTGAACCAGAAGGTTCCAGACGTTCCTTCATAGTAACATTTTATTTTCTGGTAGAAATTCAATGTTAAAGGTCACGTGAGAGAGTGAATAAGTAATGTCTTATGTAATTAGGTAAATTTAACTCTTTATCAGAGTTAAAATCAGCATTATGGTCCTAGCAAATGTTTGGCTGGAAAAGGAGCCAAATTCCGAAAGTTGCAAGGTAACCACTGAAGAAGCTCTTTTTAATTATCTTGATCATCAGTGTGGTATTTCTGTTATTTAGAATATTAATAATTTATTGTTTTTATTTTACCTGCTTTTACCAAGCAAATGTTACGTAATAAGAAAGATATAGTTCTTCAGATGAAGTTCTTTTTATCTTCCTTAGCTGTTGAAAGCTTGCTTTACAGCTTTATTATTTATGATAGTTTCATATAATATTAGAAATTATTTTTATTTCAAATTTCACTCTGGTTTTGGCATCGTCTTATAATTTTTTGTTTCAGATTTCCTCACTAAAAATGCAGATTCAATCTCAGGAATCAGATTTAAAATCACAAGAAGATGATCTTAACAGAGCAAAAGCAGAGCTCAATCGCCTCCAGCAAGAAGAGACTCAGCTAGAGCAGAGCATCCAGGCTGGAAAAGTGCAGCTTGAAACAATAATTAAATCTTTAAAATCAACACAGGAAGAAATAAATCAGGTACTCATTATAGTGTATACACTTCTTTGGGTCCTCTAAAAAGCCGAAGAAAGTGAACTAAAAAGATGACTTTGCAGGAAAGAAAAATATTGGTACTAAAATTAGCCTCTTTGACTTGTGCTCACTAAATTTATTGCCAGCTTGAGTCGGGAAAAATCTAGCTCTGGAAAAAAGCAACAGTCTTGCAACTGTGGTTAACCTCGGATGAAAAGATTCTCTATATATTGAATATGTGGAGTAACCAGTTCAGGAATAGCTGCGTGCTTCTGATTTGTGAGAATGACAGTTATTGAAAGAGTAACATACCGAATGTTTTTTTCTGCTTAGGCAAGAAGTAAACTTTCACAACTTCAAGAGAGCCAGCAAGAGGTCAATAAGAGTATAGAACAATACAATGAAGCCCTCAATGGGATTCACGGTGGTAGCCTGACAAATTTAGCAGACATAAATGAAGGCCTGGCACAGCCGGAAAGAAGCAATTATGGAGCTATGGTAAAAGTTTTACAATGTTATTTCATGTATTTTGCAATAGTTGGGTTTGTAACTAATCAGAAATTATTAAGATGCTTGTTTAGTGGACATGAGCAAGTGCCATGATCCCTGCAGTGTAACAGCCTCTGCTGCCAGGCCAGGCAAAGAGTTTAATTGTTGTGAAAAAGTGATTTTTAGGCTTTTGGTTAGGGTTTGTGCTACAAGGGATTTGTCTGGGTAACTTTTAGCAATACAGATATGCAAGCAAACTGTAATTATATAGGCAAAAGAAAGAGAGGTAATTAGTTGAGTGTAAACTAACAGTAACACTGCTATTGAGATATGGTTTTAAATCTCACTTAAGTGCTTGGTTTTTGTACTTGCATGGCTAGCGTTATGTTTACTTTCCAGTGGAAATTTCCAGGATGTTTCTCTTGCATATGAAACCCAAGTATCACTTACTGGAAGAAAACTCCAGAGTATGTTTATAGTAAACTTTAAAGCTTTGTGTCCCTTTCCTGTTTCTTAATTCCTCCTTCCTCTTTTTTTTTTTTTAATCTCTGTTTTGAGAAACACTAATGAAAATTCTTGTATGCCCTGTAAAGGGAGGACAGAAAGAAATCCTTTGTCTTCCTCAACCAGGAGGCAGTATCAGTAAGGTGGTTGGTATTAAATATTTTTTGCATTAGAGTTGAAAATAGAGTTTAATTTTAACGGGAGCTCAGTTGCAGAGGTGCTGCAGGTTGCTACAGTGGCAAGAGCCGATTTGAGGGGAAAGAAACTCAAAACAGATGAAAGACAGAAATGCAACCAAATGAATGTGATAAAGTTCCATGGCTTTAGTTTGCCACTTATGCACTCCAGCTTGTTTTGAAATTTGGCAAAGCTGTAGCTTGGTCTCCACTAACACCCTCTGTATCATCAAAGTGTTGGGAAAGTGCTGTGACCGAGCGTGCCACTCTTCCTGCCACACAGTGATATTGCCACATAGGGCTCTGTAGTGTGAAATCACTGCTTGGAGCTGAGCGTGCACAGATGAGCTGGCAAGAAACAATCTTGGTTATGACTTCTCAGTAGCAATTTCTTGTGCTTATAGTCTCTAAAAGTTTTTTAGGAAGACGTTTTTAAGATGGCTAAACTGGAACTAGATAACATAGAATGTCTGCTGAATGGGTAATTGAGCATTTTAATTGTGGCAAGTTGTTGTAGGGTTTCTCCTCTTTGTTTTTTAGGATGATCCATTTAAGAATAAAGCCTTGATGTTTACCAACAACACACAGGAACTCCATACAGATCCCTTTCAATCAGAAGATCCTTTCAAATCAGATCCATTTAAAGGAGCAGACCCTTTCAAAGGCAGTAAGTGACCAAGACCTTGAAGACCAGTTGTTCAGCAAATGATACTTTCACAAACTTTTATCATCTTGCTAAAATAGTGGACAAAACAAACAATTTTGTTTCTATTCTGCATAGGTGACCCCTTCCAGCATGATCCTTTTGCAGAACAGCCACCTGCTCCAGCAGGTAATAGCCCTCTTCATGACAGGATAGCTGAGATCCACAGTTTGTAGCCAAACACAAAGATCCATTTCAAGATTTCTTTGGCTTCAGATTTTTAATTTGCATGAGGGAATTCAATATTCTGACTGTGTGTGCATTCAGAATCAGAATGTTCAGTGACACAAATCTGACTTTATTAGGTGAAGTCCATAGCCTTGTCACTTACTTAATATAAGCATATACTTTTTGCAAGCTGGTTTAGAGAGGTATTTAGTAGTTTATCATGATTATTTATTTATTCAAGAGAAAATACTTCAGTGAGAATGAAGGCAGGCGTAGAAAGGCTCCTTATGCACATTTGCTGTTGCTTTACTGAAGTATTATTTACCTTGATTTACTTACAAAGTATTATTTACCTTTTAATATTCCTTCTAGATCCATTTGGAGGTGATCCATTTAAGGAAAGTGATCCATTTCGTACTTCTGCCCCTGAGGATTTCTTCAAAAAACAGGGGAAGAGTGACCCGTTTACCTCAGATCCATTCACAAAACCCCCTGCTTTACCCTCTAAGGTCAGTAATTTTAAAATCTGCACATAACAGAATTTCTACTGTTTGCACTTTCATTATTTGAAAGTTAAAATATATCACTAAGTAACTTTTTTCCTAACTGATGAAATGAAATTAATACTATTCTTGAAATTACATATATATTACTAAGGTGATTAGAATGGAACTGAAAAGTACTGCTAATGCTGTATATTCCCTATAAAAGATGCAGTTAGGTGGATTTTCCCCCCCTCTCCCTGTTGTCCCTTTCCACCTCCCCAAAGTTAGAGATTATTGGTCTTTCCAATTTGTCCTGGAGCAAGGGATTTTGATAGCTGTAAGAAGACACATGCATAATGCAGCAGCAGAATAACCAGATCTCTCTTCTTATTTTTCAGCCTGACCCTTTTGAAAGTAGTGATCCTTTTACATCTTCCAGTATTTCTTCAAAAGGCCCAGGTAAGAGGAATTAATTTTATGCTGAAGTGGGTATCTCTTATGAAAGAGGAATCAATTATCGAAATTCAAAATAAAGAACAAGTATTGTAAACTGGTTGGAAAATATCCTCACTGTGATCTTACTGATTATGAAGAGTAAACCCCATATACTCCACTGTTTTTTTTCCCAAGCCAAAGGGTGGACAAACTATTGTTTTGCAGAGTTCTCTCTTAAATTGGCATGCCAAGGCAAAATACAGTTATTTTTCAGTCATCTACCCTATGTTACACTTTATTAGCAATAGGTGGTTCTTCATAATTCTTAGGTTTTATTTTAAATGTTTTTTTCCACACTTGTTTCAGATCCATTTGGAACACTAGACCCGTTTGGAAGTGGTGCTTTCAGTAGCAGTGAGGAATTTGCAGACTTCAGTCAGATGTCAAAGGTAAAAGTTACAAGGAAAACAACTATTCAAAAATGCTAACACTTTTTTTGAGAGTGTAATTTGACTACTTTTTCACGTTCTGTTTTTCTCAAGTCTAGCAGATCTTTAAGTTTTACTAAGTCTTAACAAAATCAGTAGATTCAGGAGGAGGATAATCAGTTTTCCATACACATTTTCAAATATCAGAGGAGCAAAGCAATTAACTTCTGGTTTTTATTTGTCATAAGCAAAAGTAGTTGTGTGAGATATTTCAGTATCCAGCTTTTCTCTAAGTTATAGAATCTGCTTCTTGGTACTATATCTTTAATGGTATCCTGACTTGTTCTTAAACCTTTCCCTGAGTACAGGGAACCACAGGAAAATGTTAACTATAAAATAGATTATAATACCACTTACTTAATCAGTCTTCCTGCAATATTTTCTTTTTTTTTCTTACTGTTGTCTATTTTTCTTCTCCACTAGATGGCAATAGTTTTTACCAATATTGGTATTTTTGCTTTGATTAGAAGTTTTAGCAAAAGCCTGACTTAGAGCTTGAGCTTTGGATTATTTTTTTATTTCAGAATAATAAATTACTCTGCATGGCTTATTATTATTTTTTTCTTTTTTTTTTTGCCTTTTTTAAGCATTAGAACTCTTCCCTCCTAAGAGCCAGCTGAATGTGGAAAAGATGTTAAATATATATTTGGAATTTTCCATTGGCTTTTAGAAAAGGAAGACATGTAGGCATGTGTGATTTGGGGAGAGTTTAGAAAAAAAATCTGTCCATTGTGCAGTCTGTGATGTTTTCAGAATTGCTGATTTTGTTTCACAGTTCTGATTACCGTAGAATGAAGACTAAATTGTAGTATGACTGTTCATTGCCAAATGATAAAAAGTAGTATTTTACTTTTGTTTTTCTCATCAAGCTTTGTCTAGAAGTAGGAGCTCTAGAAGTACTTATGTGATTTAAAAGCATAAATACTTCTGAATATTAGTGCGATTCCGGCACCTTTATTGCTGGGCGTTAGCCTGTCACATCACTGCCATAATTCTGTAAATCTTTGTCCTCTTTTTTTTTTTTTTTGAGCTAATACTTTTGCTTGAGTTGCCTTGTAGCTTTCATGAAACCACAATTATTCTGCAGTGTGCTTATTTCTCTTCTTTTTTTCTCTTGTAGTCAGTAGCATCAGATCCCTTCACCTCCTCTTTTGGAGGAATGGGATTCTCGGATGACCCTTTCAAAAGTAAATCAGACACACCAGCATTACCACCGAAGAAAAACGTCCCTCCACGGCCTAAGCCACCCAGTGGTAAGGAGGTTTTTGGTTTTTAATAGCCACTTTCCCCAAGTTTACTATATGTTCTTGGAAGTGAGAACAAGCTGTCAGTCTTCCATCACTTTGTATTCCAACAGTGGAGGAAAGCCTGAGATTATCAGTAAATAACATAAATTGCCAATAAAACAGACTGGAACTCTTCAGCCTGGGGAAAAAAAAGATTAAGGGCAGATGTGACAGATCTGTAAAAATCACTTGCAACAGGGAGAAATGGGGATCGTTTATTCTGTCCCTTCCAAGTAGGCATCAAGTGAAAATAGTAAATGGCAGCTTCAAAGTAAGCAAAAAAGGGTGCTTTTATACTGTGTGCTAAACTTAGTGGTTTTTTGACAGAAAATATGATAACTGACAAAAATTAAAATGGGCTTATAAAGAAATCTTAGGAGAGAAAGACATTAGGGGCTATCAAATGCCAGAGTACTCTTTCTGGTTCAGAAAGTCCCTGAAGTGTAAGCTGCTGAAGGTCTGAAAGGTAATGTGAAGGGTTGCCACATCCTTGTCTTGTTTTGATGTTTTTCTGCAGAAATCTGCTACTAGGCACCAACATGAACGGAGTGCAGGGCTAAAGAGACCTGTCCTGATCTGTCATGGGGTGATAGTACTTACCTGGATGCATTGCAATGTTAATTAAGTATAAAACATGTATTTAGAAAGAATGCATAGTTTGTTTCTGCTTTACATGCAACATCTTTAGAAATTCTTAAAGATGTATCAGTCTCCTGAATTGAAAATAAGATGTTTTTAGTAGGGATTTGACTTCAGGGTGTTTTTCTGCCCTCTCAAGAGTTGATTTTCAAAGCATTCAGTCAGATACCAGTGAAACTGTTTCAAGAACTGAAGCCACTTTAGAGATGTTGGTTTCAAGTCTACTTTTAACAATTGTGGTGTAGTTCGGTTAACGTTAGTGGTGAACGTTTAGCTAGCTCTAAAAAGAAAAAAACAGAGAGATGGATTCTACAAATAGGCACATAGTTTTGCCCAGGAGATGCGTGGGTCAACATCTAGAATTTTCTGCTATCCACTGGCAATGTTAGCAAGCATAATACAAAGAAACAGATACATTATCAAAGCTTCTCTGTCTATAAATGTGGATCGTCTATCTTGCTGCTCTTGCGTTTTGGAGCAAAACATGCACCCTGCACCCATCCTGTTTATAACAGATATTGTTAATCTTGCCTGTTTTGCAAACTAGTTATGCTAGAGCTCCTTGGGCAACATGAAAACTGCTTTCTATTGCAGGCGTTTCCTGAGGATATCAGTAAGTTTTCAAACCTTGAAATTTATTGATGAGGTTTTGTGTAGGTGAGTATTGATGAAAACTGACCAGAAAATGAGAAAATGGTCTAGGATTGCAGGAAGGTTCTCAAAGCACTCGGTTCCATGCATACCTTTTGTGAATATTTTCCATTATTGAGATGCTAGACAGCCTTTAGTAATTTGAAGTAGACATATTATGCAACTTGACAAATAACATCAACTAATTGGACACAAGTGAGTAGAAGCAGAAATGCAACAGTGGTAGGTGATCTTATTTGCCATTGAGAAGTCAAGGAGTATTTAAGTAACTATCTTTTCAGGTAAAGTCTGCATAAAATAATTCAGTGCTTAAAGAGGATCTGTCAGGTTGGATGAGTCAAACAAATACTAAATATACCTGTATTACTACTTTCATGTGGTTTCTTTCTGCTTCATTCTCAAAACATGATAATTTCTAGCAAATACAGTGCAATACTAGCAGCAAAAATGGGGGTACATGCCACAAAATAGACTGGCTAGGTGGGGGTTTTGCATTTATGTCTCCTTTCATTCCCTCTTTTGTACATGTTGAAGAATTTTGGCGAACATTTAGCTTTAGTAGTCTGTTTAAAATCTCAATGTGTGCCCTCAGTTTTTTACTAGACTTTTCAAGAATTTGTTTAAATGTGTACTTCTCCATCTTAGTGAGAGACTCCATATTCTTAAGGCTCCGCTGCTCTACCAAAAGCAAATGTTGTTATGATAAAATAGACTAAGGAGGAAACAAAGCAGGTTTTTTTAAAAGCAAATGAGCCTCATGTGCTTATGCAGCTATACTCCTCCCTTCCTTCCACACTAAAGCAATCTTCAGTGGTTACTTAAAGCATGAGAAATTACATAGTAATACACGGCGATGCTAGCAAGAGATACAAGGGTGCTTCGAAATGGGAGCACTGCTCAAAAAACAAACAACAGAAAAGAAACTTCCGTTGTTTCTTACTTTTCTCAGTGGTCTGTTTAATTAAAAAAACAAGTATGAGATAAAGATCTTGCTGAAAAACGACCAAATGCCAGCTATTACCAGAAAAATCTGTAGTTTGCCTTTCTATCCCCAGTTAATATGCCTTTTAGTGTAATTGTTTGGGGAATTTGTTTGTTGGGAGGATGGAGCATTTTAATATTGAGAAGTCCTTCTGTGGCTTTCTTGAGTTTTCTTACTCAGTTACAATAGAAATCTTGTTAAAAGAAAAAGCTTTAGTTGCTACCAACACCCTGCAATCAAATAGAAAGCATTAGTTAATATTTTTACAGAGAAATTAAAACCTGACTGATTTCCCCCAGCTGTTGTTAGGGGACACTAGCAGAATCTGTCAGGGGACCTTTCCGGGTTCAGTGTGTCAGGAGTCAACAGGCGTTAGGAGCTGTGGGACCTGCAAGCACCAGGTATCCATCAGGGCACTGCGGGGTGTCCTGGCTGCTCAGGACATGGACAGAATGTGCCCCAGGTCCCTTCTTGCCCCTCTGTTTTGTCCCCATAAATGAGCTGTGCATCCAGTCTTGCTTCTTCCTGAAGCTCTGTAGACATTGCCTTTGGTTGATGTTTGGTGAAGGTTGGATCAAGAGACCTTCAGAAGAACCCATAAAACTAAGTGGGATGTGTAGATCAGGTTGGCTGCTCCCATAGAAAGGCTCTGGAGGGAATTTTCATATAAGGCTTAGTGGATCTTTATAATTCCTGACCTGCTTGTTGCTGGTTACCTGTAAAGAAAAAGATTTTTTTTTAAAGTTAGTGTTTGTTGTTTTGAAATTTTGGTAGCAGCTCTGATCTGATGACTCTATCAGGAGGAACTTCTGTTCACAGCTGTCTGTGGTTATTACTATCTGGTGAGGATAGGCAAACACTTGTCGTGTGGCATGGATTAGAAACCCTTGAGATCCATATCTTTCCCTTCTCTAAAAGTATAGTCTTGAGTGGGATGACAACCATGAGATTATTTCCTTGAAGTTGTATTTTAGGTTGAATCTCAGGCTTATGTTTGTTCTCCATAAATCACGTTCCTCCTCTTTTTCTTTTTTCTTCTTCTTTTTGAACCAAAGGCTTCACGTGTTTCTCAGTTTTAAACTAGTTCTTACCTGGTTTGAGAAACAAATGCTACATTTGTTTCTGATGAAGTGTTCTACTATGCTTTTCAACATAGTGATTTAAAGATTAAGTGCAGAATCTTTAAGAAAAATCGAAGGAAATTCAAAAAATCAGTGAGCAGCAACAGAAAATGTTGAGAAAAAGGAGTTGCAGAAGTAGCAAGTATAAATTCAGGCACCAAAGCCTCAACATATCTTGGTTGTTCCTTAGCTACTCTGCATGTTTGGTTTTTTTTCCTCTTCAGGAATATCTTCGTAGCCCATGAAGTTCCTAGTGCCCAAGGTTCTAGTT
>NW_010577154.1:58980-70746 GCF_000705375.1 Tinamus guttatus | reverse complement strand
AAAAAAAAGATATGAGCAGGCCTGTGCTTTGCATAGCGACTTATGTATTTGTCTTCTCTGTGGCTTGTTAAGTGGAAAACAAGAAAATGTTAGTTATTGCTTATATTAACAAAAGTAATAGTTGCTTTTCTTGATATACCAAGGTAATTGTACCCTGTGAAAGGGCTTTAAATCTTAGTATGTATTATATATCCTCTAAAAGGATTCTAAAATACAGCTCAGGTTTTGTAGATTTGTAAAAAAAACACTTTATTTTCTGTCTCGAAACATTCTCTGTAGTGTTTAGCACTCCTGGACTTCTGGTCACTTTGTATTATTTTTTATACAAGTTTGGGGAGTTTTTTGGCACTTTTGTGTAATTAAGAATACAAAAAGATAGAAAGAGCTGATGCACTGAAACCTGTCGGTTAAAATGGTCTTTGTAGGTTCTCACAGATTAACAATCATGTTTTCTGCCATGAGCTGCAGATTGAAATCAGTCAGAGTTCACCGCTAACTAGTTTCTAGGTAAAAGTTGTTGATTGCAAAAAGTGTAGATTTGTTTTTTTTTTTTTCTTTTTTTTTCTTTTCTTTTTTTTTTTAAAGTGCAGGAAGCTGCTGTGTGGGTGTCAGTGATTGGGTTATAAGTAAAATTCAATGCTCTAGTGCTTTGATCGTGGGACCTACTGCATTTGCCCCACCCTTACCCACTTCCTTTAAGTGCAGCACCATGCATTCCACATTGCGGTTATAACAGGGCTGCTAACCAGTGATATTAGTGGAAGAACCTTCACCACTAACCAGTGTGTAACCTTCAACCTCTTCTAAATTTTTATTGCTTGCTTATAGTGGTTTTGACCTTTTTAACCTTGAAAGATTTTAGAAGGCCTAAAATGCAAGAAGAAAATGTGCTTTTTAATTTTAGTATGCTTTCTTCTTGCAATGGTTGCTTAATAAAGACTTTTTTAATCACTAGATTTTTTTAAATCTCTGTAAATTTTGTAATTTATATTAAATCTATTGTATATTAAGGAATGATAGGGGTGAGGGGAATTGCATTAATAATGGACTTTCTCATGATAATGTTCTTTCCCAGATTTCTGTTGTCATTTCGAATGCTAGTACATTAATGAATAACAGAAAAATACCATCTTATTTGGAATACTTACTTCATCCATTGTAAAAAGGAATTACTAGATTTACTTAGCTGCTATGATGATATTGACAAGTTGTTATTCCAAATTGGTAGCTAATTTAAGCAGCTGATGCAGGGAGATTATCAAAAACCTTTGCCTTTATGTTTTGATTCATTTATTCCTTATAGCTCTGATATATTTTGCAAAGTCAATTTATTAATTGGCATTTCAGAAGTTAGTGGTTAACACCTCCCTTTGGGTTAAGGGCTTTGATTCCGTTCTCACATTTTAATTGTGATTGGTAGTATTTTTGAAGTGCCACAATATTGCAAAAAGTCTTCAGATCACAGCCTTAAATTAGGACATCTGATTTTAATCATTCAGACATGCCTAGTTTATGCAGAGCCCTAGCAGATGTCGGTGCCAGCAGAAAGGTTTGCACAGCATTTAATCTGAGTGATAATAGCTGTGATGCTCGTGATAAAAAGAAAAAAGAAGAACTAACCAACGTGTCAGGTTGCTGTGTTTTTATCAAAGCACAAATTGCCAAACTGTTGGTAACACTTTGCTCTTCCCAAGCTAATAAAAGCCCCTGCTGATTTTAGCAAAATCAGACTGACTTGGCTCTCTCATACAGCGTCACTCACACAAGTGGCACTTCAGCAAGTGGCTCCTTCAGTGAATGGATGCTAGGTAAGACACATGAAGCATGTACACACGTGCCAGGCTTGCTGGAGCAGGGTCTGGCTGGAAGCTGTTGAGAGCCACCCAGGGGGATGTGTTTTGGACCCCTGCGCCCTTCTGGGTGCCGTTGGTCCTGGCAGGTGCCTGCTGCCATGAGCCACCACGGCCGTGCTGGCACGAGCCGGGAGGGCAGGGCAAGTGGCTCGCACAAAACGCTGTTTGTGCAGCCCTGCTCTGCTGTCTCTTCCTTTGTTTTTTGATGCTTCCTCCTCCTTTGTCACTCAGAGTTCTTTTCATACGTGTCACTTCTCTAAATCTAAGCCATTCTCTAAATAAACCTGGGTATGCTTTGCCCGTTTCGACCATTTTAATTTACTTTTTCGTCTCTCAGGGAGTGGAGGAGCCCTGTGAGCTCACTTTGCCACTTGTCAGAGGAGAAGGCTCGAGTCTTCGCTGCTTCTGCAGTTTCACATAGAAGTGTTCTTAGTGGTGTTAGTGTGCCCATGCTGTGTCCTCAATATCTTAATTAAGCGGAAATGGAGACTTCACAGTTTGTTCGGTGTCTTGGTTAAAAAGCTTGCAAAACCAAGGCTGAATGCTTCATGTTGTGTGACATTTCTCAAGTGAAAATCATGCTTTATGATCCCTGTAGTGTTCAAACCCATTCTTTGTAAAGAAAATGTAAAATGTCCCCAGGATATGTATCTGCATAGAAATTTGCCCCATGTGTTTAGCGAGATAATTTTAAGAAGAAAGCAGCCATGGTAGGTACATTTAATCAGGAGCTATGACTGAAAGGATTATATGAAGCAGGCAGTTTAACTAAAGAAAAGAAAATTAATTATCTTGCAGTTTATTTGTCTGTGCATATTCAAGTCTCATGGATCGATATTTTGGTGGTCTCGGGGAGAATGTAGAATAGGCTGTTACCATTATGCCTCATTTCTTCACAGAAGTGCTTCTACGTGGCTGCATTAGCTTCCTTTGAGCTGCTCTGGTGCCCAAGGCTGTGCACGAGCAACATACTGCCTGCTTACCTTGATTTTTCTCCTCATCCCCAGGGAAACATTCTGGTTTTATTGTTTTTTGGGTGTTTTTTTTTTTTTGGGGGTTTTTTTTTTTTTTTTTTTTTTTGCTCATGACATCTAGAAGACCTGGCAGTTGCATTAGAGTACAGGCATCCCTTGTTGTGTAGGATAAATGACTCATAGGTGGAGCACCTGCCCCAGCCACAAACTAAAAATTCCATTCACGCTTTGATGCTGTTGTTTGTGCTCATCTCTCACACCAAAGATATTTCAGTACTAATTGATGAAACAGGCTGTTGAGAATCTGTTTCAGAACAGGTTGTTGATCTGAAGGCAACGATCTCTAGTCCAACCTCCTGTTTTCAGAAGTTTGCAGAGCCCTTCTCTTAAGCTAAAGTTTTCAGACATAACAGCTAGCTAGAGGTGAGAGTGCAAATATTAAGCACAAGCAGATTTTAGTTCTTTTTGAGTAGGAAAAATTGAGGACATGCCTTTTGAGTGCTGAAGATTGTTTTTAGTTTAACTAGCTTTCAAACACTCTTTGAAAACTGGTGATTTTTTTTTTCTGTAAGCTCTTAAAGTTCACAGTCTTATTCTGCATCTGTGGAAAAGCTGGGTAATTTAACATCATAGTAAAAAACATGCTGAGGAGCTTAGGAATGATGCATAAATCTGGTAGAGTGCCAAGACAGAGATTTACTGGGAGGCATCTCACATACTGCACAGTCCCCAAAGTTTGCTAGAGCTAACACTTCTAGCAGATACGACATGGGAGAGGTAGGAATCCTAGTATTAAATCTTCAGATATAATCCCAGGTATGGAATTCACTCAGGATACCACTACTTATGAGCAGTGAGAGACTGACCTTGTAAGCTTTTGGGTTTCTTTTTTTTTACTTTAGGAAGAACTGCTTGTTCAGTGAAAGTTTAAAGTTGTCGTCTTAACTCTACCCGTTTTCTGAGCATGCATCATTATGGTACAGTCTTTAAATACCTGGAAGCATGCTGTTTCTCATAATGCAGAAAGATATTCTTCTGAGCAGAAAGTTAGGATCATCCTTAAAACGTGGAATCTAGTAAAAACTATCGGTGTTTCACTTTATTTTTCACTGTCAATATATTATAACTCAGTAAGACAATTTCTCTAATTGCAGCCTGCCAGAAAGAGCTCTAGATTTGAACCCTAAAGTTTGCTGTGGGGTATGAAATTAGATAAACCCTTCATATGGGTGGAGTTCACTACAAGTTAACAGCATTTGCTGTGGTAAACCATTTTGTTCATCATCTCTTTTTGCTGAAGTGAGTCCTCGGTGTGGTTTGGGTGCACCACTTGGGTAACTGCTGAAACTGCTGTGGTTTCGAATAGGACCTGTTTTGCTTATTTCTGAATTTTTTTTTCCCTGAAACTATTAGCAGATAAAATGAAATAAGTAAGGGTTACAACTGTTCACCTGCACTTTCTTACTACTGTGCCTAAAAAATGATGAGCTGTATAATTAAAAACATAACACTTTTAACCTCCAGTGAATAAAAGATTAATTGGATCTTAGTCATTACTACTAGCATTTTTTTTGCAATATTACAATGTTACCGGTATTATTGTTCAGTTTTGTTGGTGACTTTTTTAATGTGGTATGGGGATTTTCGCCTTACATTATAAAAATACTGTACCCACATCCTTGAATACGTGGAAATATAAAAACGTTCAACGTACACTTAATTTGTTGGGGAATGCAAGTTCGTATAAGTCAGCAAGGACATATTGCAAGGAAAAGAATTCTGGTGCTATTACTAATTTGTGGCCAATAAATTAGTAAATTTGAATATCTAGCTAATCTGTGCACACTTCTGCCAGGTTTCAAAACCATGTTTGCAGAGACAAGCTATAACTAATGTACAAAGGGTTATAAAAAGCACTTGCTGGGACTCCCTCTGTCAGTTCTAGGGTTGACTTAGCTCTTGTGGGTGCTGCCCTTCAAATTGCTTTGCAAAAAATAACCCATGCTGTTGTAAAGGTTGCCCTCTTTCAGTGTTTCTTCAGAATAACCAAATTAATGCCGAAATCTTCCATTTCATGTTCTGAATGCCACTTTTAATTAAGGGTTTGCATGCTAAAGCACATCTTTTGAGATTTCTTCTGAAGATGGAGCAGAAGAAACCCCAGTGCTCGTTGTGTGAGCTCCGTAAACCGCTAGGGGCTTCATGCGAAAACATTAAACGGGCCACCTAGAAAAAACAGTTTTGCTGAGCAAATACGTTTCAAAACCTGTGTTCTTGTTAACAGTCACCAATTCCACATGGTGGTTTCAGCAACCGAAATTTTAACCTAAGAAAAAGGCAACATAAAACGGAACATTTTTTTTCTCTCCGTCAGATTTGCTTTGGGACAACGCAGGTGAAATATAGCAGAGAATTTGCTTGCTAATATCTGGCAGTAGAAGGAAAAAATGTAGAGGGCTCTTACTCTGCCTTGACTTTCAATTAGAAATGCAGCTACTTTTTTGTGACTCAATTTAAAGTTGCTGAAAATTGCATTGCACCGTGGGAAGAGGTTTTCAGAGAAAGTGATTAGTCACTGTCATTTGCTCTTTTATCTGGAGAATCGTGTAAGAATTGCTGAGTTATTGGCCAGGTTTGCGTGGTTCCTTACTGTCGCATAGGTGTGACTGAAGATCTGCAGGCTGCGGTGATGCGAGGGAGGTAAACGCAGCAGTCGGATTCGAGAGAGCAAGTGCGGCCTCTTCGGTGATAGCAAAGGCAGTTCGAAACTGCCTGGGCATGAAGGAGGGTCAGTACTTCTGGGGGAGCAAATGCTGCTATTTCCTGTGTGTTTTGTCATTTCCTTGCATGAAGGACAAATCAATGGTCTGACCTGCCCGTTTTTAGCAATCCCCCATGCAATTTCTAATACGGGCATCCGTGTGTCCGTATGGCGTTGCATGGACAGGATGGGGCACACGCACTGAACCATGGAAAACAACCCTGAAGCGACCTGTAAGAGATCAATCTTCCAGGTTTGAGGTGGCTCAACCTGTATGATTTCTTGAAATGATTCGTCTAACCTGTTCTTGGAAATCACAATGCAATCCAATGGATTCCCTAGGCAGTTTTGAATATTCTTGAGTTTAAAAGCCATTTTAGTAAAGTCCAAGTCCATTACCCGTGGACACCCTGGTCTTCCTCCTCGTGGGTATGGAAGATTTCCCTGCAAGATTGTGGTGATGTCTCCCATCAGTATTCTCAAGAATAAATGAGCATAATTGTATTTCCTCCTCCATGTGTGTTGGGTTCTCAGCTCCTGCTCGCTTGTTCTTGCTTAACCTGCTTCACCTCTGTCCTGAAACATAGGGCCTAAACACGCTCACCATATTCCACTGGAGGCCTGAGTTTAAGGGCAAGAACAACTTCCCCTGTGTAGCATAGAGTGTGCAACTCCATAGGATGAGTATCTGCATATAATATCCTACGTTTTCTATCAGCGATTGACAAGTCCTACCTGAGGTTGAAAGAGAAACCTGTATCTCTTGCTCTTTTCTCCCATTTTTGTAGGTATTAGTAGTTCGCATCTGCCTGAGCTGTAGGTTTATATAAGGGTCTGGAAGCTAAGAGAGATCATATAGTGAAAAAGTGAGAAATGACAAGCTGTTGCTTTCGTTTGTAATGGATTTATATGGCAAGCATAAAATCTCAGCCGTGCCCTCTCAGTGGAGTCGCACTGAAGGGCTGGTGCTGGCGCTGACGAGCCGAGAGGCTGGAGGGCTCCTCCGTGCGCCGGCTCCCCCGGGCAGGCGGGTGCCGCTGGCCCCAGGAAGCGCCACACGGCCCGGACGGGCGTCTCACCGGCCTCGGGCTAGGGGAGGCGAGCCCGAGCGGAGCGGTAAGTGCCGGCAGGCTGCTGGTTGGCTTCCTTAGAGCGTAAACTTGGAACTTCTCCTTGGACAAATGAGTATTTCTGCAGATTTGTGCAAATGCTGTTTGATCTTTGCAGCTTATAATGTTCACGAGCATCTACCTCTGTCAGAAAATGCCGTCTTAACAGATACCAGGCTATGTCTTGGGCATGCTAATACACAGTATTTGGATTTTCAGCTCCATTGTGGAGTTGCACCTGTGAAGTGTAAGAATAAACAGTCGCCTGCAAAAGCTGGGTTGCACAAAAAGTTCCCAAAACAAAGTGGCTTCTTCATCAATCTCTTTTCCATAGCGTTTATGTAGTGTTGTAGCAGAAGGACAAACAAATCCCAGGAAAAAATAGAATATGTGCCTAGTATACACACGGACGTGTTGCTATTCAGTTCTGTTTAACATGATTAACTACTTATCTTAGTGATACATTACTAAGTATATTACTAAGTATTTTCAATTTCATACAATCCCAAACTGAGTTGTCTCTAATGCAGTAATATGAAGTAAAATCATACCTGTCAAATTCTTCCAACCAGATGTCATTATACTGAGGTTTATCTTACAAAATCTTGATGGTATTAATACTGTAATGTGTATAACATAATAAATTCATGTAGGGAATATATCTGTTTGAGATGGTTTGCATTGAATGATGAGTGCTGTCATATTAAATTTTAAACTATCCCAAGAGGGATGGATGATGCTAAAATGCATCAGCACAGTTTCCTATTTAAGGGGTTTACATTGTCCGTGGTAAGTAACTTCTCTTTTTCTCCTTTTGTTTTTCTCCTAAACTTTCCAGGTAAAAGTACTCCTGTAAGCCACCTTGGGTCTTCAGATTTTTCCAAGCCCCATGATCCATTCCAGCCATTTGGGGCTGACAGCAGTGACCCGTTTCAGAGTAAAAAGGGGTTTGGGGACCCATTTAGTGGAAAAGATCCATTTGCTCCCTCCTCTTCAAGTAAAACTTCTAAAGACTCTTCCTTGGGGTTTGCAGACTTCAGCTCTGTAAGTTAAGTTCATTGTCTCTGAGCAAACCACTTTCTGCTCTGCTTGCAGCAATCTATTGGGTTTTTGTTTTAACTGCAAACCTACTGTTCACTGGCTTCTGTCTCTTTAGTACCTTCATGCTGTCCTTGTTGTTTTTGTATTAATATTTCTGTAATAAAAAAGGCATTCTTTCAATAAAAAAAGAAGTTTTGAGTTTCATACTAAATTTTAAAGGGTTTACTTGCTTTTAAATTATTTTAGTGCAGTGTGCCTTTACTCACAAATTCTTTGTAGCAGAATCTGTGTATGTTTTTGTTGCATGGAGGCTATTTTGTAACTGATTTTGGGGAGCCAATGATGTAAAGTTTCTTCAAAAATAATTGTTGAAGACATTTATATAGCAATTTCACCATATCCTGAGAAGTAAATCCTTAATGGAAAAAGATTCCATAAAATATCTGTAATTGTTTGTGGGGGAAAAAAGGGTTCTGACAATCCTGTCACAATGTTGTCTGTATACAATGGAATGTGATCATAAGGATACATACACAAGACAGAGATTGGAAATTTAGCTGTTGAATTTTGTTCCAATTATTGAAAATGTAGAGAAGCCCTTGTTAGACAAAGCATAAAAGCTGTTTTGTAGAACCAATATAGAAATACCCATATTGCACTCCAAAAGATGGTATCAGAAGGTTGGAAAGCAAAGCCAAATGCCCTTTCATGAAAACATATCAGAATTTCCAAAAGTTTGGCTTTGTTTTTAGTGTTGGCAGGTACATGGTTGAACTGGAAATCGTTGTAAATGTAGTAGTAGTAGTGTGGTTCTTATTACTTCCATGAATAGGTAGAAATCTGTTCCATCCATAGCCTCAGGCTTCTTCCTCCTTTCATGTGTTTTTGTTCTGTCACATTGCCATGCAGTGAAATTGCCAATTTACTCTGTTACTTCAAGTCTGATGGGCACAATTCAGTGTTCAGCAGTTGGAGTTCCAAAAGCTGAATCTTTCAGGTTGCTTATTTCTTAATGTTTCCCCCCCAATTCTAAGTTAATAGTAAGTGTGTATCATTTCCCTATTTGATATTGTTAGTTGAGGTCATCTGTGCATACTTGTAGCTGGCCTCAGTTCTTTAATTTATCTATGATAAAGTTCAAGATATTATGTATGCTTTACCACAGTTAGTACTAGCCTGTTGAATTTAGTGGACAGTTAAATTCTGTGAATGTATACAAAATGGTGACATTCTTAATAAAAATAAGACGCAAAGCTTGCTTTATCTGAAATTTCTTGAACAACACCTAATTCCTTCTTTGAATGAAAGCTAAATAATGAAATGGAATGGCTGTTACCCAACTATTGTTATCCTATTTACAAACTGCATTTCTTAAGAGTGTGACTTAAACTAAGTGATTGTATCAAATGATTAACCAGCATCTCCTGCCCCTGTCCCAGTGGGTGCCCTAGTGTTTATTTTTTCCTGCCATCAAATTTCAGGAGATCAGATGAACTTGAAAAGATAAGAAAAAGCAGGGAAAATGAGAGCTGGGTAGTAGCCACTTATAGTTTGTTTAGCTACTACTAGGTGGCACTTCATCCAATAACATCTTTAAAATTGGTTTTGCAAATTGCTTTATACTGTTTCAAGGGAAAAAGAAAACGTGTTAACTGAAGTTGATGGAAAAGAAAGACTTTGTTTCCCTGTTCTTTTCAGTATTCATGTTTTGATTGCATGTAACACAATTACCTTATCATACTTGGTGATGATCAATTCTCCTGTGTGAAGTCTTAAGTACATTAGTTAACTGGTAATCCAGAAGAATATTATGTCTTCTCCTGACAATATTCTATTGTCTTTACCTGTTGTCTGGATAACTTGCTTGAACCTAGACATATGCCAAAAAAACTGTTCTTTTAAATGACTTGTATTTCAGTTACATGACCTTTTTATAGGTAATCTGCACAAGAATCAGGAGCCACAATGAATTGTTCTGTATTTTACTATTTAAAGCTAGAGTTATGCTCTTGAAAATTTTGCTTTATACTAAGCCTTTGTAAGAAGGCACATCCAGATTTGGTTTCCTATGAATCACTTCTCTTTTTCTTTTTTCTTCTCAGCCCTTTAACCACAAAAAATATAACTTGTATATCATAAACAAATCATAAGTTGGACTCCCCTAAGCTGTGGAAGATTTACCCTAAGTCGTAAGCCATATAAGTAAATGTTTTTTCCACATTAAAAAAAAAGACACCCCAAAGGGAATACCTAAAGCTTATTATATTTCTGAAAATAGTAACTGTTATTCTCCATCACAGCTACAGGATCTTCTTTTTGAATTCTTGGAATAAGTGGAGAAGTCCTACACTTGAGTCTGCCTTCACTGTGCCTTGAAAAAATCCTGTATTGAAAATCTTAGTGAGATTTTAAGTTTTGCTTGCCAGCTGTTCCTTGAAATTATTTAAAGGAGTAACGACAGTAGGATTTCTTCATTTTAAAAGTAAAATTTCTTACAATGTGTGGTACCTTCGTTGTATTTCGACAGCACTGAATGCAGAGGTCCTCATCTAGATTTTTATGGTAATGACAGCAGAGGTATTATTTGGAGAAAATTAATTTTAAAAGTAATCCTCTTTTTTGCATCATACCCTTGCTTTTTAAAATAATAACAGAGCGATTGTGAGCATCTGGAAAAGTACAGATAAAGCATAATTTAACTACAGCGTATGAGAGTTGGCCTTGGGTTTAAAGAAGTACAAATAGATGTATTTATTTGAAAGTATGAATTATAGATACACTGCAGAGTAGAGAAGGCAGGAATGGGAGTCTTTATACAATTCCTACTCAGCCAGCACTAGGATTACTGTTTAAAGTTGCACTTAATATTCACTACAGCATTGCAATCTGGTCTGGGAAGGTACGACCGTGTCAGTGCAGTGACATCCTTTGCTGTGTTCAGAGGTACTACATTGTGCACCAATATTTGCAGTATGCATTCAACTGAAATTCAAAGCTATAAATTCCATGTAATTTTTTTCCTAAAAAAAAAAAAAAAACACCTTTTCCTCAACATTCAAAAAAGAAGGTGGTACAAAGCAGTTTTAGAAGTGGGATATAATACAAACATTTGCTCTGCAAACACTCCCATTAACATGATCCTCTTCACAAAATGCCAAAATTAGATGGTACCAGATTTTATTTTAGATTTAAATTAGTATTATTTCTAAAATACTTTTAAAACATTTTATGCAAAAACCTCAAAAAAGCAAACTTTTTCATTCTCCAGTACTAAATACTGGAAGATAATTTTGGAATAGTTTTGTGGATTTGATTGCTGCTGTGTACTTAAATGCATTTTGGAAAGCTCGAGCAGGCTTATAAGCTGAATATTAAAATGTGTTATGTCTCCTTAGTATTTTTTGCTGAAGTAAATTGGATTATCTTACTTTGTTTCTTACTGGAAAAACTCTGCATGTATTTTATGGACAATTACAGAAAGACTTTTTTTAAAAAATTACTTTTGACTGGGTGATGAAATATCCCACAAATTGACAGTCTCCAGATTCATTAGTAAAGCCCCTCATCATTAACAGGAAATATTACAGTAAAACTCTTTGCAGTGTAGTTGCACAAGAGTAAATAGCTTTTTTTACCAGCTAAAAGCCAACAAATTCAGCATTCTGAAGAGCGGGTGTAGGTTGCTGTGCTCCCAACCCACCAGCAAACCCTTTGGCTCTCCATGGGGTTCTTGTTTGGCCTCAGTCCTCCATCAGTTTTCGTAGAGATGCAGAGGCAGGGACATGCTACAGAGTTAGTCCTTTGGTGGGAGGAAGACAGATTTAAGGAAATAAATGAAAGGACGAAGTGGAGAAAACTACGAGCAAATTTGTATTCGATTCCAGCCTGATGCAGCTTGGTGTACTCAATTTGTGTATTTAATGCACTAGATTTCTTGTATTTTTCATATAACTCTTCTGGCTTTTTTTTCCCCTTTTTTTTTTTTTTTTTTTCCTGAAAATTTTTTTTTTAACCCTTTTTCCCTTTTT
>NW_010577154.1:21757-40797 GCF_000705375.1 Tinamus guttatus | reverse complement strand
GAAAGAGTGGAGCAAGCATTTCATTAACTGTGACGCTGTTAATTGGTATTGCTGGCTGCCTGGGATTACTTTCCCTTCTTGAATACATGGAAGTATGAATCAGAGCTGAGGTGCATTGGCCTGCGAGAGGAAGACCAGCATCTTTACATGACGGGCTGTATGTATAGAGCAGCTGATCTCATTTGTCTTCCTGCACAGCGAAGTTCTTTTCTGACTTAGATCACTGAAGTATTGAAAATGCTATATATTTTTTCCATGATTACAATGTCATTATGATTCAGCGCTGAAACTTCAGCGAGATATTTTGGGACAGACTTTTTTTTTTCCCCCAGACATTTAACGTCCATTGTTGTGACCATTTTGTTTCTTGAACTATGAATGCTCACCTTCTGGGATATTTATATATTTCAGTTCCTGGATATACATGAGTGTAAGAGTTGTGCTTTGTGTCTTGTAGAAAATGCTTTCTATTCAGAAACAGAAAGTCCAACTTCTTCATGCATAAAAATTTACTGCAACATGTTCTGCTCCTGTAACTTCAAGGATTATCACCCCTCTTGCTGGCAATAAACTCTAGGGCACAATTAAGTGCCAGTCAAACAATTTTGACTGATGTTGGTCAAAATTAATGACTTTTGCTGCTACAGTACATACAGCAGCTATAGTTTAAGAGAATAATGTTGTTGAAATCCCTTGAACGGTTACAGTTATTCTTGAGCAATAAAATACTTTTCAAGGGATAGCCTAATACAATGCAACTTTGTAGAATGAGTTGTGAAATTTTCTTTTCATTTGCCACATAAAGTGCCAAATAAATGTTTGCAATAAAAATACAGGCCTGGGAAGAATGTGTTTTGCCAATTACAGTGTAATGTGGGCTACAAAGAAGTGTTCAGAGCGGAGTCCAGTATGGATATTAGCAGATCAGTATCAGGTTACAGCAGCGAAAAAGGCACATTAATTTGCCAAATAACCAGTATGGTTTTAGCCTGTATTTGCAAGCAAAATCACTGCCTCCGAGCGAAGGGAGACGCTGCTACTCGATGCAAAATAAATTCAGCCATGGGAAGCAGGGATGCTGCTGCTAAATTGATGCACGAGGACTGGCAAACACTGATTGATCGTTGCCAGTCCCTTCAGCTGGTGCTTGCTGCATTTAGCTGCTCCCGTTGGCCAGGGCCACCGCGGGGCCCCAGGGATTGGAGCTTTTGTGGCAGAAGTGGTGCAAGCCGCACTGGGGCCTGTGGTGGCAATTCAGGGTGCCCTTTCTTCTGTTGCTCAAGAGCCTGCATGATTCACCCTGTTCCCTTTTTTGTTCTTATTTGTTTCAAGTTTCATATCTCAGCAAAAAAATATATGTATATTTTTTTCAATGCAACTTTTATTTCAGCCTCGACACTGAAGGCTGTGCCCGTATCTACGCTTCAGCATCAGCCCAGTGAAATAACGCCTGGAAATAAACCCTCCCGCTTGCTGCACACATGTGAAATGAGGCGTTTGCCTTCCTCGCAGCCCCATTTTGGTGCCTTTTTGCTCAAAAACCACCTGCTTGGAGGGCCGGCAGCACGGCCCGTTCCCAGGGAAGGCGCGCGAAGCCGCCGGCCAAGAGGCAGCGGCGCGAATGACTGCGAGGGGATCCTGCGCGGCCTTTATATACCGGGGTTATTTTTAACCGCGGCCTCCATGCTTATTACAGAGTTTCCTCTTGCAGGCGCTCAGGAAGCCCGCTTGGCTCTGTTTCCTGCTAACATGCGGCCCTGGCTCGCAAAATCTCTGAGAACAACAGGCCTGAGACTGCTCGGCTCCATTAAAAAAAAACCTGGCACCTTTTCAAGCCCTGACAGAAAACCTTTGAAAGCGCTGGATTTCCTCCAGCTAACGTACGAGGCTCCTCCGCCGGTGACAAATTAGACCGAAATGGCACAAAATGCTCCTATGTAAATAGATTTTTTTTTTCTCCTTCTTCTGCGTGCAGCCTTTTAATAGTTCAGTCATTATTTATAGTTATTCCTCTGGATGGAAAAATATTTTTACATTTTTCCAAAGATGGGGTCTAGTGCAATGTTTTCCTTGTTTGTTTTTTTTTTATTTTTATTTTTTTTATTTTTTCTTTCTTTTTCCTTCGAGATTTTTGTGACAGTTTTCTTAGGCTCCAGGAGCAACCTTTCCTTCCTGGAAACTGGGATAAAATGACTGTTGTGAGTTTTTCACTAAAAGGCCTGTGTCCAGCTTTGGGCACACGTCTCTGCTATCCACAACGATTAAATAATAGTTATAACAGGCCCAAATGACTTCAGTTTCCTGAAATACAGCAGAAGAGGTTGTGCTTTATCAGTTCTATCATCCATGAGTTTTACATACCAGGTTAGTAAAAGTAGTGTTTTATTATATATATCAAAGCTCACATCTATCCCGATAGAAGAAAAATAAAATATTTATTTTAGAAGTATATTGATTTATATATATATACGTATCTATATATATTTATTTTTCTTACAAAATAAAATTTCTTATTATTTTATATATATATTTATTTTTCTTCTATCGGAATAGATGTGATCTTCAATGCCAAGGATGCTGTTTTCTTCTGAGATGACTTTTTTGCAGTAGTCTAGGAAACCTTAAGCTGAAGCGACTTCTCATGACCGTCAGTAATAGGTTTGGAGTCATGGATGGTAACTCCAGCCCACAAGAGCTAAGCGATATCCGAATTTCCTCGGAGTATTTCCAATAATCTCGTCTTTGTCTGGCTCATCAGCACCTTACAGATAAGATATTGCCATGGGCATGACCATGAACTGCCCGCAATGTTGACCTCTCTCATCTCAGTATTTATCTTGGATATTGCAGGAACAAGGTGGTTGCAAGGAGCAGGTTCCCTGGAGCAACCTGACTTTCCTGCCCTGCTCTTTTCCTTGTTACCTGGGCAATAATGTGTATTTATTCACACTTGATTTTAATCATCCACAGCTTGGGCATTTGGCATGGGGAGCCACAAGGTTCCCTGTGTGCTTGAAGGAGCGAGTGATGGTCGGTTCACCCCGTTCTGGGACAACGTGGCCAACTCTTGAGGAAGACAGTCACATTCACGTCTGTTTTATTGGTATTAATGATGCTGTTCAAGCAGCTCTGTTTTGCTACAGCAGCGGCAATACAGAGCTGAAAGCTGGACGTGTGAAGCCCAATGTGAATGACTAACTATCACCATCTCTCAGATGACCCTTATTTTGACTGGTATCGTTTTGCTCCCAAAGTTATCTGCATTTCACACAGATGTGGTTAACTTCACTTTTGCGGTTGCAAATTGGTGCTGTGAGATGAGAGAAAAGCATAAACAGTTTTTAGATGGGGAAGAGATGAAGGCCACATTTTACAGCTCTAGCATTAAGCTCACATGCCAACCTTGCTTCCTCGGGGTCTTTGTCCCCTGCTGCATTGGGGCACCCTCCTTGGGACAAATCCTGGCATTGTGGCAAGCAAGATGATCCAATTCGGCACACAGTCTTGGTGAACAGGCCTCGTTTTGCCCTTTTGCAGTCACAGCTCATGGCGTTTGCCCATGCAATTGAGAGAGCCGTGTGACGTAGCACGGGCACGTTCATTTTCCGGCAGGAAACCAAGAGTGCCAAAACACCTTGTGAACTAACAGGTCAGGGAAAAGCTTCACTTCTTTACTTATTTATTTATTTGCTTGAAATCAAGGTGACCGGTTGCATTTATCGCGCGTGTTCTGAGTGGGCTAAAAACTGCCTTGTTTTGATGCTATTTGGAGCTGGCCACAATGAAAAACCTGCTTTTGTGCAGATGGACTTTCTGCGTCACAGGGCCCGTTTTGGGTCAGTAAGACCAACGAGGCCCCGTTTGCTTTTTTCTGTGCCCGGTGGTTTATGGCAGGGCTGCAGGGCAGCCGCTGCCTCCAGCAGCCTCCGTAATTGCCCACCGGTCGCCGAAGGGCAACCTCACCGAGACCTTTCCAAGCCAACTTGCCCTCCTTCAAATATCACTGAAATTTATAGCTAGCAGCTTCTAAAATAACTCGCATCGCTGCCACCGCCAAAAACAGCGCTGGGACCATGTGGCCTTGTGGTTATGGCTCTGGGGTTGTGGTGATGAAGTCAGAGATTCAAATCCAGTTGTAGGGAGATAAAAAGCTTCAAAGAAAGTGAAACTGTTTTTTTTCTCTCTTTTTTTTTAATCTCTCTTTTTTTTTTTCTTTTGCCCTGACTATGTGGAAATGATAACCCTCCACGTTTTTACCTGAAAAACAAAATTTGCGGCTAAAAAATGAGAGAGGGCAGAGAGGCGCCGCGGGGAGACACGTGTGGCCCGTGTGACATGGCTCCTTCGAGGAGCCGGCTCGGAGGGGCTGGCGACCTGAAACACTATGGAATAGGATAGAAAAATTCACCATCGAGAGGATAACGGGAGTCCACGGCGCGCGGGAAGGGGGATGTTGCGACCCGATTCCCACTTGACCCACGGCGTTTGCAGAACGGGACCCGGCGCTTCTGCCCTTGGAGTCCGGCAGATATCAAAGATGCCTCCGAATGGCTGCAATTAGGAACAGCCAAATAGAAACCAAATAATTTTCCAAGCAGATGGACTTGGCCCTCTCTACCAAAACCATCACGCTCCCAAAGCAGTGGTTTTTCAGCTGGATGTTAATGGAGCTCGGAGCAAGAAGCATTAGTGATCTAGACTACAGCAACATTTTAATTAAAAAGTTGTACAATAACAGACTCAAAATGTAAACTTCAAAATATTGAAAGCCTAAATTACCCTGGGTTAAGAACTGGCACGGAGCATGTAATTTTTCACATTCCAGACTGCCTTCATTATAGTTCAAGAAGCCACAGAAATACACCGTTACGAGCCAGGAATAGTTCTTCCTTTTATTTGGAAAGAGAATTACAGAGGGAGCTATTGGGAACCGAAGTTTAGTTCCTAAAGCAGGAGCAGGCTACAATATTTTTATACACAACTACGACCACAGACTTGTGCTCATTCAAACATGCCGGACTAAACGGTGCCGGCTGTATAAATACGCGACGCTAAGTTAAAACACAGGTTCTTTTTTATTTCGGCTTTTAAGGTTTATCATGGTATTTTGCCTCGCAATATCATTTAAAGTCTTATACATATATATATTTTAAATGTATATATACACACACATGTAAAAATAAGACTAGATAATATGTATATATGCATATATACACACACACACATATATATATTTATACATGCATATATATGCATATGTATAAATGCTAGTAAAACAAATTAAGAGCGCGGGTGTTTGTGCATTTGCGACAGCGTGAGGCCGATGTGTCCGTTGTTAATGGGCACAATGCTGGCTTTCATTTATGACCATGCACTTAAAATTACCAAGCCAACACTTCTGGTTTCATTCTGATGTAATTTTTTTTTTTTTTTTGGCCAGTTGCTCCTCAGCTGCATCCCGATGCTCCTATAATTTTTTTTTTTTCTTTAGGAATTGGACTTGCCTAACTAGTTGGTATGCAAAACATGCAAGGCCTGGACGGCTCTGAATTGCATCCCTGCAAACCAAAGGCAGGTGAATGGATCGCTCAAGTCACCAAGTGCTAGGGGACCCGTGGGCATGGTGGCATTTATGGCCCTCCCTGCAGCAGAAAGGGGACAGGACCTGATTTTTTCAGCCAGGAGAGCTGAAAATAATGTTTTTGTAGATCTTTTCATTTCCTAGATCAGTGCTACAATAAGGGAATCGGATTTGCCTGGTAGCTTGAGGAGACCTGGCCACGTGGAGAGGCAGCGGCACCACCAAAGTCTTCCTTCTGGGGCTGAACATGTGGCTTTTTTTTTGTCAAAAAATATCTCATAAATTGTTCTGACTATTTTCAGATCGACTATTGAACCGCAATGGAAGCGTATGGATTCGAGATATTTCTGGTGATTGTGTAACTGGAAAAAACTGCCCTTATTTCAAAGTATTTTTGGCGTATGAGCGAACGTAAATAAGCAATTTCAGAGACTCACTGGAAAGTAATTGCTCCTGCAGGACGCGGGCCGTGCCAGCAGCCCTGGCAGATGCACTGAGCCCGCGCTCCGGAGCTGCAAATGAAAGCGTTAGGGTTTTCTTAAAGAGAGAGATCAAAAACAAGGATATATAATCGAAAATGCAAGGAATTTGGAGAGGACAGCTGCCTGTGCAGGGAATGGTACCGACATATGAAGTGCATTAGGAGGGCCTGGTGCGGAGGACACAAAGCGGCCCTGGAAAAATGTCGGGACCGGCCACATTTTTCCACCAGGATCGGGCAAGCGTGGCCAGAGCTGGGACAGGCCAAAGGCCAAGCCAAAGCACCTGCAGAACAGACTCTGGAGACGTGTTGGCTGTCCCCTGCTAGGTCTGTTTTTCCTGGATAAAAATATTATATTTTTATATATATATAATATAAAGGAATATATGTTATATATATATATTTATATATATATATAATATGTATATTATTTTATATATATATTATATATTTTATATATATAATATAATATATATAAAGGAAGGAAGGACAGAAGGACGGAAGGAAGGAAACAGAGGGTGTACAAAGTGCCCATATGTCATGTTGCAGCTGGGCAGAGAGGACTTTTTTCCTGTATTTTCCCCTGCTTTGTGATGCCACCAGCGGGAAGCTGCTTTGCAGGCTGAGAACAGACGAAACTCAGTGCACATCCCGTGAAACTCAGCACCAGAGAGAACCTGCCCGCGCTGCAACCGCTGCATTTACTGCACTGCGCGAGCAGGGCCGGGGCAGCCTTAAAGCAGGGGCCCATGAGCGCCGGTCTCGGTACCAATGCGCCCTGCTGTCATCACACCCACCTCAATGGAGGGGCCAGATAACGGCGCTGGTTTTTAGACTTTTTTTGGTGAAAACAGGCTGTTTGTGCCAACCGACATGGCCAAGAGGGCCCTGCTGCCCTGTGAGGAAAGGCAGCGTGGGGAGCTGCCACCGCCGATGGCAGATAAAAGCGGGCGAAGCCGCGTGGTTGCGGCCGACCAGACTTGTGGCGTTTCATGAATGAGCGTGGCTGGAGGCAAAAATAACGCGGGTTATTTTGGCAGGGATGGTGAAGAGCGTTGCAGTTTCTCCCACCCTTTGGAAAACAGGAGCCGGAGGCAGGAGGATGGTGCCCAGGGACGCGGGAGGTTGGCGGTGTTGACGCTGTTACCACAGCTCAACGGTGCCTGGCTTTGACACCCAACCATTGCTGCTGCTTTTCTCTGCTGAATTCATGTTCCTGCCTCAATAAAAATAAGCAAACACATATTTGCTACAGCACAAAAAGAGCCTGTCATTGATCTAAAGCCCTTTGGTTCTGGTGCAATGAAATACTGCTTGGAAGCAAGGCTCCTGCCTGGCCAGCTTGGTTGCTCCAGTGCTCACGTGGTGGGGACAGCTACAGAGGAGCAATGCCGAGGGATGGTGGAGAAAAATTGCAGTAGAATTGGAATTAGCAGCTTTGGTTTGGGGAAACACGATGGAAACAGCACAGTTATTATTGCAAAGGCCATATAGTGCTCTGGTCATGACGGATTTAATAGGATTTTTGCTTCTCTCTCCTTTAACACTGATTTTGGGCTATTGCTGGCTGGGGTCATCCTGCCGCCACTTTCCATCCTCAACAGCTAAAGTGGCTCTGGATCAAAGCGGTGACAGCAGCTATGGAAAAAACCACCGCCAGTTTAGCAAACAGGGTTAGCTCTGGTGAGGCTGCTGTAATGCCCTGCAAAACATTAATTGCAACACGGGTCACCGTCCAACTCGGCTCCATCCAGCTGCACTTAAATGCCATTTAATATTAGCTGCTGTTTAATATGGAGCTAACGGTAGTTATGGAAAAATGTGTTTGCTGCTCTGCACATGGCTCGGGATGGGAAGTGCATCTCATCAGCACCCAACACAGCAGCGTTATCGTCCTGCACACTGACATGTGCTGGGATCCAGCTCCGTCCCAGCCCACAGAAATCTGGGAGCGCTCACTGAAAGCTGAAGATGTCCTTTATAGCATTAATACATTCATTTCCCCTTTTTTTTTTTTGCCAAAGACTCCTTTATGGGGTGGATAGCACCAGATTAATACCTTCAAATATGCCTATCTGCACTTAGAAAATAATAATTTAAAAATATACATAGATTTGGATTGGCACAAAGCATCGCACCGAGCCATGCAGGGCAAGCAAATGCGCTCATGCCGCAGCTATAGCAACTACGAAAATAGCAAAGCGCACTGATTTCTCCCATGAACCTGTTCCTAGTGTCCAAAAGACACTGTGCGCTGCACGCTTTATATACCAGCTCCCAAAATATCCGAGTCCTGATAGGATGAGAAAAGGCTGTCATGTTCTCGCACCAGGCCAATTACGACGCTGCAGTTCCTGTGCCGTTAAAGATGTTTCCTGTTGATAGCGCGAGAGGACAACATAGCACTTAGCTGCTAATGTTATCGGGGACCCTTGTGACCTCTCGGAAACTTTAACAATTGCTGCGTTCACAACACGTAGCCGGCTCCGGCGCGGGCTCGGGCTTTAATAAATAAGGCTGCGGCAAAATAAACACTCGTCCCGCGGCCGTTCGCCTGCTCCGGGCTGGGAATTCGCTAAGGTGGCAGGAGACGGGGGAGCTGCGGCAGCGGAGGGCTCCGAGACCCCCCAGCACCTCTCCATTAAGTCCTTTCCAAAGCAAATCCCGTGAAAAGGAGGAATTTCACTTCGTAAAAATGAAGATTTATTTATTTATTTACACAATTTTAACCTCACTCATTTTCAATTTCTCGGGCCCCTTTTTGGTTTGAAGGCTGCCCCCCTCGCCCCTGTCCATACAGCTGGCGTTTAGCAAGGCCCTCATTCCTGTCATTTGCCCTGCATCTTCTTTGGCATTTTTTTACTGAAGCCTCCACTGTTTGGGCTCCTTCGCGTCCCTGCAGCGCCCGTGGGACTTGGCACCTGAAACGTGGCACAAGTGGCAGCCCAAAACCTTTGCCCAGGGCCTGGCGGGGTTTTGCCAGCGCCAGATCTGGTGACCTGAAGAGCCGCAAGCAACAACCTCCACTGGGGGCTTGGTCCGGCCTGCCCCATTTCTCTGAATCCACCTGCTTTTCTTTAGAAATACACATAGAGAAACCAGGGTGCTCTAGGAAAGGCTCAGGTTATGCAACACATTGGTCCTTAAGGACAAAATAGAAGAAAGGTTCCATTTTTTGTTAATAGAAAAAAAATACGTTTTTTAAAAGTCTTATAATTAAATATTGGACTCAACGTTTCTCAGCAAACCCCGTCCTGTGTCCACCCATCCCCGGGACGCACAGATGCAAAAACAAGCGGTGTTTTCCCATGCCTGTTCCTAGGAAAACGAGAGCCCCTCTCACGGCAGCGCCCTGGGTGCCGCCAGCTCCCGCGTTCATTCATTTTCGTAGCACAACATGGAGCGGCTGGTGTTTGCACTGTGCGAGATATTTGTTGTTTTACATTTCTTCGCTTTGTATTGGAGAGGGGCCCGCAACAAAACTTCGATCCAAGGTACAAACCCGCAGCCAAGATTCGAGCTAAGCCTCGGCCGCGTTCCCCGGAAGGGGCTGCGGCCCAGCAGGCCGCTGCGGGGAGCGTCTTGTGCAGGTCGGTGCCGACTGTTCGGACCCAGGGGTTCGGTTCAGTTCGGGTCCATTTCTCCTTAGTTATTGACCTGCAAGTGAACGTGGAAGCTTCTGCAGGGCTGCTGTGGTTGGAGAGCGAGCGCTGAGGGAGCCCATGGCCGACCCAAGGAAGCCAAGAACTCAAGACCAGAACGATCCTAAGGGAATTCCGGCAGCTTGGAGGGGGAGCGAGAGGAGAAGAGGGAGAAAAAGGTTTGAGGGTTAAACTAGCGATTACTTCTGTTATTAAGAATGAAATTAGCACAAGCCCCAGACCTCTGGTTCAAGCACCCCGGGAACCCCAGGCCAGCAGGAGAGCTCAAGGGGGAAAGACGGTTTCAGTCTCCCTGGGCGGCTGCATTAAGATCCAAGATGTTTAGGAAAGGGGGAGAAACAAGCACAGCTCAGGGTGTTGCTGTCACAGGGGGCCAGGATCCACATGCAGAATTTGTTCTGTGGAAGCTGATGGGATCAAAGTGTCACATCCAAGTACAGCAGCTCCAGGAAGGCAGGACACAGGGATGGAGAAACAGGAACCTCTCCCAGGGCTCCTGGGGGAGATGGGACTAACCCGAGCCCTGCGCTTCGACCAGCGCTGGGGCAAGATGTCCCAGCTCCCAGGGAAACGAGCTTATCTCTGCAGTGCGAGGGAATAACTCGTGTATCACCCAGACTGCACAAAGTGCAGTGGAAGAAGGGTTACGACCAGTCAGTGCTTTAGCGCAACTCCTTCTGCAACACAGAGTGACGCAGTTAATTTGACAATTAATTACCATAACAACCAGGACCGTGTTTTGTCCCTTAATTTCACATCCTTTCC
Source organism: Tinamus guttatus (assembly GCF_000705375.1). The sequence goes on along the minus strand of NW_010577154.1, from coordinate 30,308 downwards.
TGGTAGCATCCACGGGCCCGTGCTGCAGGGCTGCCCACATTGCCAAGAGCAGCAGGTGGCAACTGCAGTGCAGGAACGGGACGGGGACGTGAAGACGCTGCTGCGTGGGACACTCACCGGAGCGCGAGCGCCAGTTTAGCCCCTTTCCCAGCCCAGGATATGAAGGCAGAGGCAAATAGGTGCAATCTGTTAACCCCTGCACAGATAAAGTGCCATTAACTTCACATTTAAAAACATTTTATAGACAAAACTAGGTTAGAGCAGGGGTCAGGAAGCACACAGAGGCAGGCCGAAGAGCATGGAGGCATAAAAGAAGGGCAATAAGGAAGGAAGAGTAAAAAGATATGGAAGAAAAACAATAAAACAACTCCCCCAGCTGGAAGGTGGAGGTGAAGAGTGGCCAACGCAACCGTTTTATTGGCTTGGCAGGTTGGCCCTAGCTTCCTCCTGGCAGTTTTCTCTAGAGAGGTCACCAGCTGAGAAAGGGACCCTCTTCCCTTAGGCTAGGAAGAAGGGTTTATATCAAAGCAGGAGCTTTTAGGGGAGCTGAGTCTTAATTGTGACCAGGGTACAGTCAAATTATACTAAAGATTACTCAAAAAAATCATACCACATAAGCCTAAAAAAAAAAAAAATTATCTTCCATAAAATGAAAATCTGAAGCAATGAAACACTCTAATGGGCAAATCAAAAAGTACACAAGCATCCTGCTATGCACGAGACTGGTTCTTAGGATTACTGGGAATCAGGACCAAGCTGCAAGAGCAGCAAGCTCGGAGGGCCACCTGCTGGCAGAGCAGCCACATTTAATTATTTTCCATGTTAGGGGGATGCTGGAGCCACCAACAGCAAAGTGTGCAGTTGCTTTGAGAATAAACCTTGCTCTTGGGTTTCTCTCCTACCCTCCCCAAAGAAGAGTTATTTTCAAACAAAAATTAGTGTTAAAATATCGTATCCCTTATTTCTGCATTTATGTTTAAGCATGTAAGGATAGAGCATTTCAGCAATTAAGGGATTAAGTTCCTCCCCCACAAAGTATCAGGTGTTAATCAATACTTTTTTTTTTGATAAACATGCAAAGTTTGCAGAAAATACTTAGCAATATAGCAAAGATTTTTTTTCCCCAAAATAAAATAGATCAGGAATAACTTTATAAAAGCCAGAAGTATTGGCAAGTCCCACTTATCCAGGCCTGATGCTACCACAGCTGAAGTTGCTCTAAGAATGAGTGAGGTACGAGTGACAGAGAGGCCTTTTTTCCCTTTATTCCTTCTTGGACAAATAGGGCTGTTGCCCCCCCACCAAAACAGCCTTAAATTGCTACAAAACATAGGAAAAAGCCTGTTCGGGTCCCCAGGATAGAACCTGCAACGGGAAGACAAGTGAAGCTGAGAGTGACATTTTACAGACAAGTAATTAAAACTAACAGTTTGAAGAACAGAAGCAGCAGGCGGATCAAGGAATTTGTCAACCAGTTACAACTTTAATATAAAATGTTTAGTCCAGTCATAAGCTTAATTTTTCAAATGAAAATGAGCAGTGGAACCAAGACCTTGACCAAGATGATCTGTTTCACCATGAAGCCTGGTGGGTGACAAACACAGCAACCTTCCTGCAGAACACGCACCCCGTCCCTTCCCAAACAGACCTTCCTACAACATGATAGAGGCTGCAGCTCAGGGGAATTTAATTGATTTTTTTTCCCCTAATAATACATAGTGTATACATAGATACATATATTCTACAAGGATTTAATGGGGACAATGACCAGAGTATCTTTTCAACCTTGTGGCAGAGTCAACAGAGGTGTTAGGACCCTTGCGTTCTCTATGTATTACCTCAAGTTCATGGACATATGTTTAGCTTCCAATGGTTCAAATTCAGCATGTCAGGAGTACTAAACTCAAACAAAAAACATTCTAAAAAAATTAAAGAAAATACTGAACTGTTATTTCTTTATATGAAATCAGAACAACTATATACACCCATGCCAATCTTACTTTCTCAAAACAATGAAACAGCATGATAAAAAAAAAAAAACAAAACAAGAGACACCTTTAAGCACAACATTCAGAATTGTTCTGCATTTTGCCAGGAAGCTTATGATAACAGTTGTTTACAAATGGAGGAGACCGAGAAAGGAAGCATCCCTTTCAGGGCAAATAACTCCGGAGAATTATAGCAAAAAATGGAACAATTTGCCCAAAATGGACATGAAGGCAAGCTGGAAGAGAAATGGTAACTGTATTTCCATCAGCCTCTCCATAAATAACAATCAGCAGGAAGAGGTTGAAGCATGTTACTGCTTTTGGCAAAAAAATCCACTATCTTCCTATCAAATTTCATTGCCTCCACAACTGTTTTGGTCTTTTAAATTACTTAATCTAAGGTCTTATACCAACACATTATACTTTTGAATTTTATCTTACTAATAAAGAAAAAGCAAGTATCACTTAATTGGCATAGGGTTTTTATAGTGTACTGGATCTTTTCAATCTGCACCTGAGCAATGATCATGCTTCCACAGAGATGTTCCCACTGATAGTTACTTTTGTGAACTCTTGCTTTCTGTTAACCTAGTCTTCAACAGACCTATAAACTTAATGAAGCTGTTCCTCCAGATGAATTAAAATCATGCAAAAAGCACAGTTTTTTGGACTTGGGGTAGTTTTAACTCATATTCAGTAAATCATTGTAAGTTAACAGAACTTTGAATGAGTTAAGGCACCCAGATGCCCTGGGGGAAAAAACAAAACAAAACAAAAACACTTTGGGCTAAATACAACTAAGTGTTCAGCAGTCATGTAATTGCACAATCATCTCCCTAATTTGTAGTACAGTACTGCCAACGTCTTTAAAGACCCTAAAATATGAATACTAAAGACTTTGTGAGTACAATTGACAAGGCATTGACAAGACATTCTCAAGGTTCACTCTGGATTCCTGTCTCCTCAAGATAACTGCTACTCCTACTGTAATTGCATTTAGCAGCAAGATCAGCATGTTTTAGGAATGAAATAAATATCCTCACAATCGATACTAATGGTTCATATGCTCAAACACATTATTGAAAACAGTAAATTTCCCATCGTTCTCCTGCACAATCCGTGTTTGTAGATACAAGACCTTGGCAACAACATTCATAGCTCTCAGTACCACAGAGGTCTTTGCAAACAAATTCTAGGCTTGAAGTCTTGTCTTCTGTGGTGCTTGCAAGGCGTTTACTGCGTTCGAAGCTGGTAGTCTGTATAAAAATAAATAAATAAAATTAAAAAAATATATCTATGTATAGTTTGATGCCTATAATCAACAAATTGAGATATATAGATATGCAGAAATAACACAAAAGAAAGACTTTTATGTAGAATGACCATGAAAACAAGCTCATGCCCAAACCTGAAACAATCAGGTAAAGAATAAATGCTTCTGTGCATTTTAATGTATAGGTGTGTGCTACAGAAACAAGATATGTGAGGCTGAGATGTCTACAGTCTATTGCTTTCCAACCTACCTCCATTCTGGGTAATGTAACGAACCCACGGGAGAGCCTGATAGCCACTCTTCTCAATTATCTTTAAGTAACGGACCTGGAAAGAAAAGCATGTTCCATAAACACCATTTGGCTGAAGTGAGAGTTAACAAAAAGTGCTTCTTGTCCAAAAAAAGGTATTTTAGGGACAGTGAACAGGAATAATAAGAAGCACAAAGCTTTCAGATGCCAATATGGGGACAAAACCTGGCCAAATGCACTCACAGAATGCTTTAATTGAAATAACACAGCCACTCACAGCACTTTCATTTGAGGAGGAAGTATTTGCAGGAGACAAGAGACAGCCAGGACAATAAATACACCAGAACACTCAAGTCACCCAGCAGCTTTACAAGCAAGGCTCGAAGCTTAACTGCAACAAGTTATGTCTTGCTAATTAATTTACCATTAATTTTCTTTATTTTCAACTACTGACCTGGATTCCTGACGTGGTGAAATACGGAATCTCAAACTTGACACTAATGGGAGGTTTTCCTTCTTTATCTTCAGCTTCAACACTTGGAAGTCCAAAGTGAGCTCTCATCAGATACTCCTTTCCACCCTACCCAGAAAAAGACTTTTGCTTTAAGCAGAGTTTGAATATTCATCAACTATTAGCATTAAATAATTATCACACTATGAGGTGGTAAGACTGTAAAAATAACACTTACTGGGAAAGATTTAATGGACCAGACAATTTCACTGTTCTCTGGAACCCATTTGACGCTTCCAACTGTAGTTTTGAACTTTGGCGAATCTGCATCATTTGGAACTGGAATGTGAATCTCCACATTGTTGGCAGTTGATCTACGTTTAAACTGACTTTTTGCCTAAAGAAGAAAAGTGAGAAAAGCAGACCTCTAAATATTTCCCTTTCATTTTTCATTATGCAAATGACTCAGAGAAGTGAGACACAAAATTCCCCTCCACCCCAACCTGTTTACTGAAAAACAGGATTAAAATGCACAGATTTTATCTTACAAACGAAACCTGCAAGAGATGCAAATCCCACAGAAATACTAAATATTTGTATAAAACTGCATGTACCATCAGTCAAGCTTCAAAAACAAATGAGAGGGAAGACTAAAATTAGGCATAATTATTTTAGAACTTCTGACCTTGATCATGTACTCGATGCGACTGTGGGAATGTTTTTCAATCACAGACTCAATCCAGATCAGTGGTTTTACCTGGTGGTAAAAAAACACTCAACAGCTGTAGGTTTTGTTTCGACATGGTCAGGAAAATGTTGTTTCCCAGGCTACTCTCAGTATATAAAACCCACAGAAGAAGTCTATAGAGAGTTTCAAATGGCCAACCTCTTTTTTTAAATGTTTATACAAATGAGGAAGTATTGATATACACATACAGAATTATGACAAAACTTATAGGCTTAAAAAGTGTATCTCAGAAAAAAAAAAAAACCCTAATAACAAACACTTTCATCTAAAACATTCAATATTTCAATTCACAAAAGACTGAATTATGACAAGTCCTAAGAACAACAACTCTAATTTAAAGTATTGTTTTTAAGAATTAACACTCCATTGAGGGGCAACTTAATGACTTTATTTGCTGCCTTCTGTCACGGATGCATATTAAGTACATTCTACATAATGAACTTCTCTTTTTCTAAGGTGAAAGAGAGACCTATCACCATAGCCTAAAATACTGCTGTTGTCAGTGAGTTGCAGCACTGTCAATTCATTGTACACTTAGCTTTAAATAAACAAACAAACAAGCAAACAGAAATGGTATTTCAGAGATTTACTGCCAAGCTATTTCCAAACCCTTTCCTACTCCTCCTAAAAAGGAGACGCACGAGCCTTTGCTATTTACTAGTTGACTTGGTAATTATTGTACTGCCCACAACTTGAGAAAAATATGAGGAAAAACATTATTACCTACAGTCTATAATATTCTCATTAAAAAAAAAAAAAGATTGTAAACTAAGACCCAAACATGCAGACTTACATGGGTATTAAGACGATATGACATGAGTTCAAACTCTCCATCAGGTGGAATGAAAGAAATCGTCCTGTCATTTTCAAAGCGAGAGAGACGAACACATTGGTGAAACTTTACATCTTCCAGTTCTACTGATTTACTTTTGCCACCTAGCAGAAAATACACATGCCAAAGTTTCAAGGTACTACAAAAGTTATGTCCAAAAAACTCATCACACCTGTTATGTAGCAAAGTAGTTGTCTGCTGACAATCCCCCCTGCTTCAGCCAATGTTTTATGTGGCTTAATATAGTTTGAGGACTACAGAAGCCTCAGTGAAAGAGATAAGGAAGTCCACTGATTTGCACCATAATAATCTATTCTTGGTTGGTTCTGATGTGGTTTTCTACGCTAGTAAAGGGAATGGTTCTACCTTTTATGAATGAATTTTTCACCTGAGCCTCGAGCACCTCAAGCTCTAAGAACCCAGACAACATTTTCTTGATTATGGAGATAACACTGAAATACTCACGGCCTGTGTTATCAAAGAGAACTTTGTCATTTAAGCCAAGGCGAAGCTCTGGCATTCCCGAGAGAAAGACTCTCATTTTAATGGATCCAACAATCTCGCTCCGTAACACATTCCCATTGGCACTGACCTGAGCAGCAGGGCGAAGAGAGATAAGAACCCTCTGACGTGACACGTCACAAGAACAAACCACACTCCTCCACCCACCCCGATTTTTTTTTTTTTTGATTCCTTTCTCTTGAGAAATCATGTCAAAGGACTATGAAGAGGGAGGTGACGGGGACAAACGGAAGGAGAAGGAGGAAAGGACACACTGGAAGTTAGCATCACAGTTTGCAGAAACAAAATACATCAACTAAAGTACCATTTATCTACCAGATGCCTCAATCTTAAAATATATAGATTGTTTTATGCATCACGGTACACCTAGCCACAGTTAGTCTGACTAACTGCAGGCTATTATGAGCTTTTTACAGCACTTACTACTAGAATTCTCATTAAGAGTTCATATAAAAGACGCTCACCAAAAGGTTAACGGACTCTATAACATCCAGGAACACTTCATTTTTCCTATATTTTATCCCTTCTGATCTCCATGAAACAGCATTAGTCACAGTGGCAGGTGGACGAGGAGCTCCAGTTTCAAGTTTGTGACCTTCCTGAGTGATGTACCTTCACAACGACATAATGGGAGCAGAAAACATGAAAATTACACTTTACAGATTTTGAAGCATCTCTTATATCCGATTCATATGACCAACACTTAAAAGAATTCTGATGGGACAGACCTACATCTTGAGAAAGATTTGTTTTTTTTTGGCAAATAGATTGAACCAAAAACACTGGTTTGCATATTACAGAGCACCAGAATCTTCTTAAGGGGTATGTCACTGCAAGTGAAACAAATTGTTACTTACTCTTGTAAAATTTTACTATCAGTGGTTTGTGGATAACCAAAATCCATAAGCTCATCTAACAACTCATAAATAATAACAAAATTATCCCGAATGCTCTCTTCTTCCAGCTCCTTGAAATATTCAGAAAAAACCTGAAACAACAAAAAAGGGAGAGGAAGGAGAAGGATATTATTGAAGAACCACAGCATTATCGAAGAACCACAGCATTATCACCTCATTTAAAAGGGAATCACAGGATCTTAAGACATAACTTTTGACTGTATCAAAAATATGCATTCCAATCATTTTTTCACACCAAGTATGGATGAGCCGAGTGTAAAACACACGTTATGTGATCCTATGCATGCAATAACTTCCCAGTCCTCCCCGCTATTCTCATTTCTTATGCAGCTATTCACAGTATTGTGTCACATCCTCTGCCTCCTCAGTTACAAAATATCAATTCCATTATTAATAGTTAGGGAAATATTTCTACAAGATAACCAAATACATAAAGATATATAGAGATTTAAGAGAGGAAAAAAATACACAGAAGTTGCTTTTAAAATTTCATACTTGCCTGAACTACTTTATACAGGAATGAGAACACCAGTGACACACAAGCATTTTTCTTGGAAGTTGCAACAACTGGTAGAGGATGTTCAGGAATACACATTCAGAATTACCTTTCAAAATAAATTTATCAAGAGTATTTTCAAAACTACAGTAGATTGTATGCTACAGTATAGCAATTATGGTCGGCCAAAACATTAGGACTTAGTTAACAGTATCTCTGGTCAAGTAAGATACAAAGATCCAGGGCTCAACTTATTAGAGTAAAATTAATATAAGTATTTTTCTATGAATTAAGCTGCTGGTACACATTATATTATCTAATGCATAAAGCTGCTTTATTTAATAAATTGATCCTTATGCCACTTCCCACAGCCCTTTGCACTTAAGCCGCAAGCAGGGAAAACAACATAGCAGCAGTTGACACAGGTGCAAGTGGTCGGCAGCACAAAGGATACGATAGAGGTTGTTATGTTTAATCCACATGAAACGAACTCCTCCGTGTGCTAGGATGGGAGACAGTGTCCCCTCTTCTTCCTTTTCCATAAGGATTGGCATAAAATGCTCCACCTCCGACATGTCCACATCTCCGCGGTAATTTCGACAGATGAGAACCTATGGGAAGGGCAACAAAATCAGTAACTTTTTTTCCTCTTTTTGCGGTTGACGTTACCGTGCGGGGCAATGAAATCCTTGGAAAGCCGCTAAGTAACCTGGAAAACGTTAGTAAGTGTGACTCCAGCCTCTCTTCCCTAGCTCCTCACGCCGAAGCTGGCGGGTGCGATGCTGAAACACTTCACTGACTAGAACACGAGCGACAAGGAACATCCCTGTATTCATGTCCCTGTCACCCATGGGTGCGCGCACCGCGCTATCGGCTCTCAGGACAAGAAAACCCCTCACCGGCGTGATCGGGGCCGCCTCCGGCCTCGGCGGAGCGTAACGGGGGCCTCGGGAGCGCAGCCCCTCGGGACTAACCCCCTCCCCGCGCCCGGCGGCCGCCGCCCGGCTCCCTTCCCCGCGGGGCGGAGGGCGGCGGAGGCCCCCGCGCACCCCGAGGCCGCTCGGCTCCGTCCCC